>ML375332.1:176216-217342 GCA_005239525.1 Nicotiana knightiana | reverse complement strand
ATATATATATATATATATATATATATATATATATATATATATATATATGAACAAAGATATTTACAAAGGACCGATCGGGGTCCTACACAAAGAAAAGAGAAGAAAAATACAAGTGCCCTAGCTATGTTCGGGGATGATTCTCTCCTCGAGGGTTGCTTCCTCCTCGGGCCCCTCATCATTATCGGACCCGCTCCTGCTGCCTTCATCATTTTCATCTTCATCGGAAGATGCCAGTAGCCTGGCATCGACTTCATGCACCTTTGCATGTGTTATCTCATCAAAAAGGTAAAAACCTCGGACATGAATCTCCTCGAGGGTCTCTCTCCGAGATTGGAATTTGGCAATCTCGGTAGTCCATTGTGCTCGATCGGCAACCTCCATCAGTTGTGCTTGAGCATCCTCGGCATCAGCTAGATATATGGCCACCGACTTGTCTACCTCGCCCTTTGCTTTTTCGGCCTCAGCATAGGCCTTTTCAAGTTCATCTTCGAGTTCTTCAACCCTCTTAGCCTGAACCAAGTACTTTTCCCTTGAATTTTGAAGTTGGAATTCCACCAATGACAAGTGAGCTAAGGCAGTCTCTTTCTCCGCGGCAAGGCGGTCCGTGCCTTCCTTCCACTTGTAGCAGTCAACTTTCACTCGATCGACCTCCTACCGGAATAGCTCGATCCTCTCAATCTTTTGCTGCAACTGTGACATTGAAACATTAGCTTCCGCCCTTGAATCGAGCCCGTATTTTTTCAAGAGAATCGTTACCTACCCATTCAGCCCGGTTTCCTCCTTACGGGCTCTGTCCAAATCAACTCGGAGGTCCTTGATCTCCTCGTCATTCTACCCACAGAGAAGCTTGAGAGCATTCCTCTCCTCTGAAAGCCTTTGTAGATCGGCCTCGCATTGGCTTTAGTCGCCCGAGACTTAGAGAAAGACTGTATGAGAAAAGGTAGGAGTTAGACAGAGAGAAATAAAAATGAATGAAAGCTACATCTACAAAATTTATACTTACTCAGTTCAGAAGACGTTGGGCCTCTTCGAAGAGGTTGGATGCATAATTGATATCGGAGGCATCCTCGACCCCAGTAAAAAAAATCCCAAAAAAGATCCTCCACACCGAGGACTCCGCCTATTTCGGGAGTTCTTATGGCTTGTGCATCCCTTATAGTCTCTTCGGAAAAGGCCGGTAGAGATGGTGAGTGACCTGCTATCAATTCCCCAAGCGAGTCACTAGGGGCGCTCTGTTCGGCTCTAGGGGTCTCGGCACCAACCCCCTCCAGTATGATCGTCGTTTGGCGAGAGGCATCTTCGACCTCAGATGATTCGGGGACTTTACCCGAATCTTTCTTCAAAACTTCTTCATCACGAGGCAGGGCCTCATCAACCACCACCGATTTAGCGGCCTTGGTGGTCTCAACGGTCTTCCTCACTTGGGTCACCAACACCAAGTCACCGCCTTCATCTTTATCTCCTTCTTCTTCCCATAGCCTTTGGACTGACTTCAAAGTCAGAGGGATAACGTTCCCCTTGGGTTTTCGAGCTTCTTTCTTTTTGGGTTAAGGGTCCTCGAATGTCAAGACCCTCTTTCTCTTACTGTCCTTCTCTGGCTTTGGAGTCGAGGCCATAGCCTCTTCCTCACTATTCAGAGGCCCCAGGACTGCATCTTTGTTCAGGCCTGCACAAGAGAAGATTGAGTAAGTGAAAAGAAAAATAGCCAATGCCTCAGGTATGGGTAAATGGAAACTTAACATGGTTCTTGCTTCCTATCGGCCTTTAGACAAGTCGCGCCAACAACGCTGAGCATAAAAAGAAGTCGAAGCCAGCTTTTGGACCCAACTCTCGAGGTCAGGGACTGCTCGAGGCATCCAAGAAATCGCTGCATGACGAAAGAAGCTAATAAGTAAAGCGGAAAATAAAACATAACATGATGACCAATGAGTAGAGTGCTACTTATTATTCGGGTTCCAGTTCTCAGGAAATGGGATTTTCTCTTTTGGGATGAGATTACAGGTCCTCACCGCCACAAACCGACCCATCCACCCTCGGTCTTTGTGCTTGTCGACACTCGAGAACAACATCTTGGTTGCTCGACGTTTCAGCTTGATCAACCCTTGAAAGATGCGAGGGCTGTATAATTGGATAAGGTGGTCGAGGGTGAACGACAACCCCTCAGCTTTGTTGGTGAAGAACCGGAGCATGAGCACTATACGCCAAAAGGAAGAGTGTATCTGGCCCAAAGTCACCTGATATTGATGGCAGAAGTCAATGATGACTGGATTGAGGGGGCCCAACGTGAAAAAATAAGTGTAAAGACTTAGATACCCTTTCGCGTGGGTAGTAATGCTCTCTTCAGGGGATGGGATCTCTACCACTTTGTCCCCTCAGTTGCAATCCCTTTTTATCTTCTCGAGATACCCACGGTTATCGAGTAGATATACGTCGATATTTCCTTATATCGACTAGGGAATGATGGAGGATTCTCGATTTTAAAGTCAGATTTAAGAACACACGGGATGGGAACACACTCCTCAGGGAGTGGATCGACCGGCGTTTTATCATCGGCCGGACGTGAAGAAGAAGAGGAGGATTTTTCATTTTGAGGAACCGTTTTGGATGTTTTCTCCATTGTATGGGTTAAAGAAACAGGATGATAGTACGGTTTGGTGGTTCAAAACTAGCGGAGATGACCTAAGGATTAATGAAAAGAAGAGCTTGGGAGAGATAAAATCTTAAAAAAGCAGATGAAGATGAAAGTAAAGCTTGATTCAACGAAAAGAAGCCCTATTTATGGATTTACGGTGACGGCTCAACGGCACTAGTGGTCGATCGCCAACTGACGCTCATTAATAATTTGGGGAATTGTACCGACAGAATGTTTCGGTCACTTCCATCGCTTATGTCACAAGGATGACATCGTTGCCTATCGAGGTCAGAGAAAAATCGAAGGTTCAGTTCGTTTCTTATCATTGTATTCCAAGAAATGAGGGAATATATGTATATGGTAGAAATCGGGGCTACCCAGTTTCACTATTTGATCGAGACTAGGACGTTGCATCAAAGAGCCGAGGCACTGATTTCGATATCGAAGTCTCTTTCGAGATCGAGGTTGGTATCAATCGAAGCCAGGGGAGATAGACTACGAGTAACACCGGGGATTGCTTAGTTACGGAAAAAGCGAGATATCCGTGATTGGTCGAGGATAGTGGCGTGAATCTCAGAACAGATCAAATCAAAAGCGGTTAAGTAGTTGTTTATACGATTCCCTACTATAATTAGAAGTATACCATAATTAGGATTCCTCTACTATATAAAGAGGAGTTCCATTCATTTGTAAACACGATTATTCACTGAGAAAAAGCTATACAACTCTTTCTTTCTTGCTCGTTACTGTTCATCATATTGTTCTATCTTAATTGTTCTTATACTGTTATCACCTCGAGGGTAACTTAATTTGAGGCTGAAGTTCTGTTCACACACTGATTTTGATTTATTTCTAGTTTATTTCTATCATTTATTTTCTTATTTATCAATTGGTATTGAGTGAAATCACATATACTTAAAACCACAATATAAGTTTAATTGTTATCAAAATTTTAGGGTAAAAAGTTTGATTAATCGAGACTAGGATGGTAGGCCGAGAGTCCCGTGTTATATCAGACCGAGACATGAAGGTGCAGTTCCAAGCTCGGGGTTCAAAGTACCAATCGAGATCGAGACCAAACGGGACAGACATCGATCGATACTGAAGAAAGCCTACTAATAGAAAATCGAGATATCCATGACCGGGAAAGGATCGTGGTGGAAATCTAGGCACGAATCAAATCAAGAACGGTTATTTAGCCAATCATGAGATTTCCTTCTGTATTTAGAATTGTACCATAAGTAGAATTTCTCTACTATATAAAGGGGGTTCTAATCATTTGTAGGCATTTAATTCTCGCATAACAAAGCAATATAATAATTTTTCTTCTCTTAAGCTCTCTTGTTCTTTTGTTCAATTCATACTTCTTAATCACACACTTAGCCGGTTCGAGGGCAATCTAGCTCGAGGGCCAAGTTGCACTTTATACTGGTTTGCTTTATTTTACAGTCAATATCTAACATTAATTATCATATTTCTCCATTGGTGCCAAGTGAAATCACATATTCTTAAAATCACTTATAAATTTAATTGTTATCCGATTTTAAGGGTAAACAGTTTGGCGTCACCATAGGGATAAGGATAATAGTGATTGTCTGGTACTAATTCTTATAACACACACTACTTTACGCTTGTTCTCATAAGTATTTTTGGTTTCAGGATCAGCATGTCGAGCTCTCAAACAGTACCCACACTCGCCAACAATGGCCTTGGTTTTCATGGGGAAAACGACAACATAGCCGCCCAGGGATCGAAGTACCTCAGGCTGACCTCGAGGGAGTACTGGTTGCAGACCCCATCGATGTTAGTTCCCATGTTTCCCTGAATGCGAATCTGGGCGTCGACCCCCAAAATAGCGTCTGCAGAGACTTTCGATCAGTCGGTTAGAATACACAGGGCGAGGAAGATGGTGGAGTCAACTTTCAATTTAATATTTGAAATGTTGCAGGCTTAACAAGCTGCCATAACACAACTCCAAAATCAGAATCAAGCGCCCAGTAGGGCCGAACTCGAGCCCTCACTGGAAGTTGTTCACTGGGCCAAACCAGTACTGGAGAGGTCAAGCATGAATGAATCGAGACTAACCCCGCTGTTATGAAAATGCTAGAGGAGCTCACGAGGCGAATTGAATCAGGGGAGAAGAATATTGAAGAAAATGACAAAAAAATAGAAACGTATAACTCCCGAGTTGGTCAAATTCCGGGGGCACCACCGATTTTGAAGGGTTTGGATTCAAAGAAGTTCGTACAAAAGCCTTCCCCCTGAACGCGAATCCTAAGCCCATTCCAAAGAAATTCTGCATGCCAAAAATTCCCAAGTATAATAGAACTACCGACCCTAATGAGCATGTCATTTATTACACATGCGCAATAAAGGGGAACGATTTAGAGGATGATGAGATTGAGTCCGTTCTGCTGAAGAAGTTCGGAGAAACTTTATCAAAGAGAGGCGATGATATGGTACCATAATTTGCCGCCCAACTCCATTGATTCCTTTGCCATGCTTGCAGATTCCTTCGTCAAAGAATACGCCGGAGCCATAAAGGCCGAGACTCGGAAGTCGAACCTCTTCAAAGTAAAGCAGAAAGAGAACGAGATGCTCAGAGAGTTCGTATCTCGATTCCAAATGGAACGTATGGACCTACCCCCGGTCGCAGATGATTGGGAAGTCCATGCTTTTACTCAAGTACTAAACATACAAAGTTTTGTGTCCTCACATTAGTTACATCAGAATTTGATTGAATACCCATCTGTAACCTGGGCCGACGTGCAAAATCGGTGCCAGTCAAAAATAAGGGTCTAGGATGATCAGTTGGGAACTCTTTCAGGGTCCATTTATCCAAATAGGACCATCGGCAGAATTCAAAGGGATATCGACACAGAACCATGATCGAACATAGATTGTATCAGCCATATGGTGGAGCTCGGCGAAACAACGGTCATGGATGCAACCCCGTTCGAAGTGTTCGAAGAAATGATGAAGGACAGAGCTCCCAAGGGCTCATGAGTAAGAGAGGTTTCGATAGAAATGTCGAGTCCATAGAAGCACCACGACTATCAGAATACAACTTCAACGTTGATGCATCAACTATTGTATCGGCCATCGGGCGGATCAAAGACAATAGGTGGCCCCGACCCCTACAGATCGATCCGGCCCAGAGAAATCCTAATCAAATATGAAAATATCATGGTACTCATGGTCATAGAATAGAGGACTGTAGACAGCAGAGGGAGGAGGTAGCCCGTTTATACAACGAGGGTCATCTTCGAGAATTATTGAGTGAGCGAGCTAAGAACCACTTCATAGATAGGGATACAAACAGGAAGAATGAACAAGAAGAACCACAACACGTGATTCACATAATGGTTGGTGGGTCGACATTCCACAGAGACTCGTATTCAAACGCACCAAGGTCTCGATCACGAGGGAAAAATGAACTCGGGATTATGTATAGGAAGGGACCTTGTCTTTTAATGACGAGGATGCAAAGGGGATCTCGCAACCCCACAACGACTCAATGGTAATAATTGTTCTTATGAATGAAACTCAAGTTAAACGTGTCCTTATTGATCTAGGTAGCCCGACCAGCATCATTCGATTCAGGGTCGTAGAGCAGCTCGGCCTACAAGATCAAATTGTGTCCGCAATCTGGGTTCTTAACGGTTTCAACATGGCAAGTGAAACCACCAAAGGTGAAATTATCCTACTAGTGAACGTGGACGGGACCATCGAAGAAAAAAAGTTCCACGTGATCGAGGGTGAAATGAGGTACAACGCCCTGCTAGGAAGGCCTTGGATCCATAATATGAAGGCAGTTATCTCGACCCTTCATCATGTTCTGAAGTTCCCGACAGGGGAGGGAGTCAAAATGGTGTACGAGGAGCAGCCTGCAACCAAGAAGACATTTCCAGTCGATGAAGTGATACTGGTATCAGCGCTCTCATCAGCAAAGGGATCGAATTCGAAGGGAAAACAAGAGGCCAAATAGAAACCACAGATACCAACCTCGACCCAATTAGAGGAGCAGGGGACAGACGAGGATGATGAATATTGGATCCCCAATATTTCATAATTCCCGATGACTCTGATGCCACAAAATCAACGGTCGAAGAGCTGGAACAGTCATACTGATCGAGTATTTGCTCGAACGAAAGGTATATTTGGGCACGAGGTTAACTCCCGATCTCAGGAAAAAACTTAATCAATCCTTTTAGATAACATGGATTGTTTTGCTTGGTCCCATCTTGATATGAAAGGTATCCCACCGGACATCACTACCCATCGATTAAGCCTGGACCCGAAGTTTCATCCAGTAAAGCAAAAAGGAAGGCCCCAGTCCGAGGTTAAGAATGCATTCATCAAGGACGAGGTAACCTAACTTCTCAAAATAGGGTCTATTCGTGAAGTAAAATATCCTGAATGGTTAGCGAACATAGTGGTAGTCCCTAAGAAGGGAAATAAACTTAGAATGTGCATAGATTATAAAGACTTGAAAAAAGCTTGCCCTAAAGATTCTTTTCCTTTGCCGAATATCGATCGTATGATCGATGCCAGGCCAGGCCACGAGATTCTAAGTTTTCTCGATGCCTACTTCGGGTACAATCAAATACAGATGAACCCTCATGATCAGAAAAGACTTCGTTTATCACTGAATATGGCATTTACTATTATAATGTAATGCCGTTCGGACTAAAAAATGCTCGTGCAACTTATAAACGCCTAGTAAACAGAATATTCAAAGAACAAATAGGAAAATAAGTGGAATTTTATATTGATGCCATGTTAGTTAAGTGCTTGCGAGCAGAGGACCATTTGAAACATTTTCAGGAGATTTTCGATTTATTGAGAAAGTACAATATGAAGCTCAACCCAGAAAAATGTGCATTTGGGGTCGGGTCGGGTCGGGAAAGTTCCTTGGCTTCATGATATGTAATCGGGGGATCGAGATCAACCTTGATAAAATCAAAGCTACCGAGGATATCACGGTTGTAGATAATTTCAAGGACGTACAAAGACTTACGGGGCGCATAGCCGCCCTAGGGCGATTCATTTCGAGGTCCTCAGATAGGAGTCACCTATTCTTCTCGCCAATTATCTTTGCATGGAATCCGGAATTCCAACAGGCCTGGGAGGAACTAAAATGGTATTTATCGAGCCCACCACTAATTCACACCCCGAAAGCGGACGAGCAACTCTACTTGTACTTGGCAGTCTCCGATATAACGGTAAGTGGAGTCCTAGTCCGAGATGAACAAGGTACGCATTTCCCTCTTTATTATGTTAGTCGAACCTTAGGTAAGGCCGAAACCAAATATCCACACTTAAAAAAATTAGCGTTTGCTTTAATAAGCACTTGTAGGAAATTGAAACTCTATTTTAGATGACATCCAATATGTGTTGTAATGTCACGACCCAAATTCCCAACCCACGGGATCGTGATGGCGCCTAACACCACACTTGCTAGGCAAACCAATGTTAGAACTTAACTAACCATGTTCTTTTAACAATTTGCTTAAACAAAATAGAACAATTCATAAAGAGAAGGAAATCTAATACTTTCCAATAAGTGTAATCAGGAATAATATTCGATATGATGAAACGAACCACGAACTAAAACCAACTATATAACTACCCATCTGGTGTCACAATTCACGAACTACTAAAAAGTACTACAAATAATGAGCTGAAAGAATTATATATCTGTTTTTGAATGTAATAAAACAATGAATATAAAATTAAGAGAAGACTCCAGGAATCTACGGACGCTAGCAGATCTACTTCATGTCTCCGAATAATGATGTCAGCTACTAAAAATCTCCTAACTCTGGCCGGTACCTGGATCTGCACAAAAGAGTGCGGAGTGTAGTATCATTACAACCGACCCCATGTACTGAGTAAGTTCCGAGCCTAACCTCGACGAAGTAGTGACGAGGCTAAGGCGGGGTAATTATAACAAAACCTGTGACAATATATATAATATAGCAAGAAGGAAGTAATAATAAACTAAATAACCAGTAACTTGCAACAGTAAATAAAAACAACTTGGATAATTTTTCCCAGATATCAGCTATAATCGAACCTCCTCAAATTTTCCAAGTTTCAATTTAAATCACAGTAAAATTAGAGTATGAAAACCTTTTTAATAAAGCTGGAGTTTTTCCAAATCCATATTTTTGAAAATCAATAAAACACAAAATTTCTCCCTTATCGCTCCTTGTTGCGACGCGCAACCCGCTCCCACCTGCCCACCCTTATTGCTCCTTCCTATATATATATCAACTTTATTTCTCCTATTGCGGCGTGCAAACCGATCCCACCTGTCCACCCTTATCACTACTTGTTGCAGCGTGCAACCCGCTCCCACCAGACAATCACATTACTTTATTTATAAATTTTTTCACAATTCAAGTCAAAACCTTTCGCAATATTTTTGTCAACAATTTAAACAGAAAAATGTACAACTCATGAACTTCATCACTTATCATTTCACAGTTAAACCAACCAGAATATATATACATCGTAAAACAGTGTCATCCAATTCAATATTTATATATATCACAATGAAACCAAGGGTACAACCAACACTTCAAAAAAGACTTGGAGCAATACTTAATAACAAGTCGACCAAAATAATTAGACATGGAGGTATCAAATGACCATAAAACAGTTTAAGCCAGGAATCAAATAAATTGGAAACAAGGAAGGGACCATGTTCAACAATAATTTAGTGGTGCATAGATACTCGTTACCTCACCTATACACCACACACATGCAAATTCACATAGCATTTAAGTGGGGAATTCCTATTCCCTCAAGTCAAGGTTAAACCAAGCACTTACCTCAAATTCGCAGGCCACTCACTGCTCGATCACTGCTTTTCCTTTTGAATTTTCCTCTAACCCGCTCGAATCTAATCATAATTAGTTTAATATTATTAATTTATGCTAAAGGAACTAACTTTACTGAAAAATTATTATTTTCATACGTTTCGTAAAAAAAAGTAAAAAACCCAACCCGGACACGCTTGGTCCAAACTCGGGGTTCGGACCAAATTCCGTTTACCCATTCACCCCTGAGCCCGAATATGTAATTAGTTTCGAAATTCGACCCCAATTCGAGGCAAAAATTCAATTTTTACAAAATTCTCTAATTCTACCCAAACTTCCAATTTCTACCATGAAAATTGTTGATTTTTGATTGAAAAGTAATGAAAAACATTGGGCAATTGAAAAGAAGAGTTTAGATTGGTTACCAACACTTTGGGGATGAACTTGTCGGTTGAAAATCGCCTCTAGGTCTGTTTAGTTCGAAAATATGAAGAAAATCTCCTCGGGGTTCGGACCAAATTCCGTTTACCCATTCACCCCTGAGCCCGAATATGTAATTAGTTTCGAAATTCGATCCCAATTCGAGGAAAAAAATTCAATTTTTACAAAATTCTCTAATTCTACCCAAAACCCCAATTTCTACCATGAAAATTGTTGATTGAAAAATAATGAAAAATATTGGGGAATTGAAAAGAAGAGTTTAGAATTGATTACCAACACTTTGGGGATGAACTTGTCGGTTGAAAATTTCCTCTAGGTCTGTGTAGTTCGAAAATATGAAGAAAATAGGTTCTGCCCATTTTTGAAATTGATTTTATATAGCTGGGCAGACCTTCATCGATCGCGATGGGCCTGCTGCATTCACGGAGGGTACTGGCCCAAAGCCCTTTGCGTTCGCTCCGATACGGACACGTTCGTGAAGTTTTGCGACTTGTGAAGATCGCGATCGCAACCCATTGGTCGCGTTCGCGTATAACAAATCGAGCGCCTTCCCCCAGGCCCCCTTATTCATCACGTTCGCATAAGCCAGCACGCGTTCGCGAAGGGTACCCCACCGATGCTTCGTGTTCACGGCCCAGACTTTGCGTTCGCGAAGAACAAAATGACCCCCCAGTACATTTTACTCTACGCGATCGCAAAAAGGAACGCACCAGTGCACCAGAACAACTATTACACCAAATTTTAAAGTTCAAAACATCCTGAAGCCTACCCGAAACTCACCCAAGCCCTCGGGGATCTAAACCAAACATGCACGCAAGGCTGAAAACACCATACGGACCTACTCTTGCGATCAAATCACAAAAATAACATCTCAAAACTACGAATTTAACCTTAAAACTCATGATTTTTCTCAAGAATACTTCAATTTCACTATTTCTAGCCGGACGTCCGAATCACGTCAAATCAACTCCGATTCTCACCAAATTTCACATATAGGACTTAAATATCATAACAAACTTGTACCGGGCTCCGGAACCAAAATACGAGAACGATACCAATGAGTTCAAACATTAATTCATTTCTTTATTTCCTTAAAAATCCAGCAAAACAATTTTCTTTAAAAATTGATTTCTAAAGCTAGGGACCTCGGAATTCATTTCCAGGCATACACCCAAGTCCCATATTTTATTGCGGACCTCCCGGGATCGTCGAAACACGAATCCGGATCTATTTACTCAAAATGTTGAACCAAGTCATCTAAAACCAAATTTTAAATTCTAAAAATTACTATTTCTCATATCTTCACGTAAAAGCTTTTCGGTTTCACGCTCGGAGCGCGCACGCAAATTGAGGCAATTAAAATTAGTCTTTTTAAGGCTTATGAGCCTAGAATAGAGTCTTAATTCGTAAAATGACCCCTTTGGGTATTCAGAATTTCCACCTCTAAAACAAACGTTCGTCCTCGAACGGACATAGAAAATTACCTGAATTGGTAAGAAAGTGTGGATATCTACTCTGTATGTCCAACTCGGACAAGTAGCTGCCTCAACAAGCTGACCTCTCCACTACACTCGAACTGAAGGGTAACTCTTTGATCTCAACCGACGAACCTGCCGGTCTAGAATGGTTACCGGCTCCTCCTCATAAGTCAAATCTTTGTCCAATTGAACAGAGCTGAAATCTAACACGTGGGACGGGTCACCATGATATTTTCGGAGCATAGACACATGGAATACCGAATGAACTCAGGATAACCCTGGAGGAAACTCAAGTCTATAAGCTACCTCCCCCACTCTATCAAGAATCTCAAATGGTACGATATACCTAGGGCTCAACTTTCCCTTCTTCCCAAATCTCATGTCACCCTTCATGGGCGATACCCGAAGTAATACTCTCTCTCCTACCATGAATGCCACATCACGATCCTTACGATCGGCGTAACTCTTTTGCCTAGAATGAGCTGCACAAAGTCGATCCTGTATAATCTTGACCTTGTCTAAGGCCTCCTGAACTAATTCTGTACCCAATAACCGAGCCTCTCCTGGCTCAAACCACCTAAGTTGCAATCTACACCGTCTACCATGTAATGCCTCATAGGGAGCCATATGAATGCTCGACTTGTAGCTATTATTATAGACAAACTCCGCTAACGGCAAGACTTGATCCTAAGAACCTCCAAAGTCAATAACACAAGCGCGAAGCATATCCTCCAAGATCTGAATAGTACGCTCGGACTGTCCGTCCGTCTGAGGATGAAATGCTGTGCTCAAATCAACTTATGTACCCAACTCTCGCCGAACTGCCCTCCAAAAGTGCGAAGTAAACTGCGTACCTCGATCAGAATAATAGACACGGGCACACCGTGAAGGCGAACAATCTCTCGAACATATATCTCTGTCAACCGCTCCGAAGTGTATGTACTTTCCATTGGAATGAAATGTGCTGATTTAGTCAGCCTATGCACAATAACCCAAACGGTGTCGAAATTTCTCTAAGTCTGTGGGAGTCCAACAACGAAGTCCATAGCGATACGATCCCACTTCCACTCAGGAATCTCTATCTGCTGAAGTAACCACCGGGTCCTTGATGCTCATACCTGTTGGCAATTCAAACAACAAGCCACGTAAGCAATAATATCCTTTTTCATCCTTCTCCACCAATAGTGCTGTCGCAAGTCCTGATACATCTTGGCAGTACCCTGGTAAATAGAATACTTAGAACTGTGAGCCTCCTCAAGGATCAACTCACGAAGTCCATCAACATTAGGCACACATATATGACCCTGCATCCTAAAAAAACCATCATCTCCAATTGTAACCTTCTTGGCACCACCGTGCCGAACTGTGTCCCTAAGGACCATCAAGTGCGGGTCATCATCCTACCGATCTCTGATACGCTCGAATAAGGAAGACCGACAAACTGTACAAGCTAGAATATGGATGGGCGAAATATCCAACCTCACGAATGTTTAGCCAAGGTCTGAATATCTGAATCTAACGGCCTCTCATCGACTGGAATAAATGAAAGGCTTCCCATAGTTACTGCCTTGCTACTCAATGCATCGACCACCACATTGGCCTTCCCCGGAAGATACAATATAGTGACGTCATAATCTTTTATTAACTCTAACCATCTCCTCTGTCTCAAATTAAGATCTTTTTGCTTGAACAAGTACCGGAGGCTACGATGATCCGTGTAAACCTCACATAGCACGCCATAAAGATAGTGCCTCCATATTTTCAATGCATTAACAATGGTTTCCAACTCTAAGTCATGGACATGATAAATTCTTCTCATGAATCTTTAACTGCCGAGACGCATATGGAATCATCCTGCATCAATACTGATCCAAGCCCAACACAGGAAGCATAACAATATACTGTGAATGATCTTGAACCTGATGGTAACACCAATACCGACGCTGAAGTCAAGGCTGTCTTGAGCTTCTTGAAGCTGGCCTCACACTCATCTGACCATTTAAATGGGGCATCTTTCTGAGTCAATCTTGTCATCGGGGCTGCTATACATGAGAACCCCTCCACAAAATGACGGTAGTATCACGCCAAACCCAAGAAGCTCCTGATTTTCGTGGCTGAAGTGGGTCTAGGCCAGTTCTTGACTGCCTTTATCTTCTTAGGATCTACCTGCATACCCTCTACTAATACGATGTGACCCAAGAAAGCTACTGAATCTAACCAGAATTCACACTTTGAAAATTTTGCATACAACTGATTATCCCTCAAAGTATGGAGTGTTATACGGAGGTGCTGTTCATGCTCCTCCTGACTGCGGGAGTATATAAGAATATCATGAATGAACACAATTACGAAGGAATCCAAATAAGGGTTGAAAACCCGATTCATCAAATCCATAAAGGATGTTGGGGCATTAGTCAAGCCAAAAGACATTACCAAAAATTCATAGTGCCCATACCTTGTCCGAAAGGTTGCTTTAGGAACATCGGACTCCCTAATCTTCAACTGATGGTAGCTCGATCTCAGATCAATTTTCGAAAACACACTGACACCCTGAAGCTGATCAAATAAATCATCAATTCTCGGCAATGGATACTTATTTTTGATAGTAACTTTATTCAACTGTCGGTAATATATATACATTCTCATCGATCCATCATTATTTTTTACGAACAAAATCGGTGCACCCTAGGGAGAGACACTAGGCTTGACGAAACATTTATCAAGCAGGTCTTGCAACTGTTCTTTCAATTCTTTCAATTCTGGTGGGGCCATCCGGTTTGGAGGAATAGAAATGGGCTGATTTCCCGGAGCAACATCAATACAAAAATTGATATCCTTGTCGGGCGGCATCCCCGACAGGTCTGCAGGAAACACTTCGGGAAACTCTCGAACAATAGGCACTGAATCTATTGAAGAAACCTCGGCATAAGAATCACGAATATGAGCCAAATAATCCAAACATCCCTTCTCAACCATATGACGAGCCTTGGCATAAGAAATCACTTTGTTGGGAGAATGACCAAGAGTCCCTTTCAATTCTAACCGAGGCAATCCCGGCAAAGCTAAAGTAACTGACTTGGCGTGACACTCTAAGATGTCATAATAAGGTGACAACCAATCCATGCCCAATATGATATCAAAATCGACCATGTCAAGAAGCAAAAGGTCTACACTAGTTTCAAGACCCTCAATAACGACTACGCACGAACGATATACACGATCTACCGCAATAGCATCCCCCACCGGCGTAGACACATAAACAGGGACACTCAAGGAGTCAGGAGGCACAACCAAATACGAGGCAAAATATGATGACACATAATAATAAGTAGAACCCGGATCAATCAAAACTAAAGCAACTTTATTACAAACTAAAATGGTACATGTGATAACTACATTGGAGGACTCCGCCTCGGGTCTGGCTGGAAATGCATATAATCGGGGCTGGGCCCCACCACCCTGAACTACGTCACCGGGAGGACCCCTACAGGTGGTCTTCTACCTCTAACGGGCTGGCCTCCACCTCTAGCGGGCTGGCCTCCACCTCTAGCATGCTGACCTCCACCTCTAACATTCTGACCTCTACCTCTGACTACCTAACCCCTACCCCTGGCTGGCTGGGCAAATGGTGCTGCAGCTAGTGCCGGAACTATAACATAAGAATTCTGGTATTGAGGCTGATTACCCAAAAATTTCGGACAAGACCTCCGAATGTGCCCGTACTCACCACACTCATAACACCCATCCTGATAATGAGGCTGACCCTGACGAACCGGTTGACCATGATAATAACTCTGAAGAGGAGGTGCTCTGACAGGGGATGACTTATCAAAATAAGGCAAGTAAGAGCCACAACCACCTGAGGCACCATGGGACGTCTGAAGTGCTGAATTAAATGGCCTGGAAGAATGGCCTCTACCCTGAGTACCTCTGTCTCCAGATGAGGCACCGCTGAAATCCACCGAAATGGTGAGTCCTCTTGTCTGACCCCTGGCCTCCCATCCGGAGAACTGTCTCAACTCTCCTGGCCACATTAGCCGCATCCTGAAATGAAATCTCATTCCATGCCTCCTTGGACATCTGCAACCTGATGGGCTGGGCAAGGCCCTCAATAAATCTCCTAACCCTCTCTCTCTCTGTGGGAAATAAAAGAATAGCATGCCGAGCCAAATCCACAAAATGATTCTCATACTGGGTAACTGTCATGCCCCCTGCTGAAGACGCTCAAACTGATGACGATTCTCTTCTCTAGTAGTAATTGGCAAAAATTTCTCCAAAAAGAGGTGAGAAAAGTGATCCCAAGTCAGATTAGGTGACCCAGCTGGTCTAGTCAATGAATAATCCCTCTACCATTTCTTGGCGGAACCAATCATCTGAAACGCCGCGAAGTCGAACTCATTGGTCTCCAAAATACCCATATTACGAAGAACCTCATGACATATGTCTAGATATTCCTGAGGATCCTCTAAAGTAGCACCACTGAAGTGAACAAGGAAAATCTTTATGAACCTGTCCAACCTCCACAAAGCATCGGAAGTCATAGCTGCCCCATTAGCAATCAGGGATGTCGCAATTAGCTGCTGGAGGATCAGGAATGTGGGTAATAGAAGTCTAGACGCCTCCAGCCTGAGATACAGCTGCTGCAACAGGGAGTGCGCAAATCTGGGCTACACTCTCCATAAGGCCCACTAATCGAACCAAAGCATCCTGTAGCACCAGGGTAGCAATAAACCCCTCTGGGACCTAAGCTGGTCCAGCTGGAACGGTCTGAGCTAGAGCCCCCCCATCAATCTCAATCTGGCACTCCGTAGCTGGAGCTGCTGTCTGAGCAGTAGGCTGTGTCCTGCCCCTGCCTTGGCCCCTGACGTGGCCTCCGCCTCTGCCCCTAAAGGTGCTGCTGCTGCTGGAAGACCGGATTGTTGGTCAGCGGAATAGGAAGCACGTGTTCTCGCCATCTGCGAGAGAGTAGAATAGTTCAATCAGTACTTGAGATACCAAGAATTGCACGACATAGTATAAATAAAAACTGAGTTTGTTCCTAACTTCATAGCCTCTGAGAGATAAGTACATACGTCTCTGTACCGATTCTTCAGACTCTATTAATCTTGTTCGTGAATTGTGAGACCTATGCAACCTAGTGCTTTGATACCAACTTGTCACAACCTAAATTCCCAACCCACGGGATCGTGATGGAGCCTAACACCACACATGCTATGCAAGCCAATGTTAGAACTTAACTAACTATTTTATTTTAACAATTTGCTTAAACACAATAGAACAATTCATAAAGAGAAAGAAATCTAATACTTTTCAATAAATGTAATCAGGAATAATATTCGATATGATGAAACGAACCACGAACTAAAACCAACTATATAACTACCCAGGGTCTGGTGTCACAATTCATGAACTACTAAAGAGTACTACAAATAATGGGCTGAAAGAATTATATATCTGTTTTTGAATGTAACAAAATAGTATCTATAAAATTAAGAGAAAACTCCAGGAATCTGCGGACGCCAGCAGATCTACCTCGTGTCTCCGAATGATGATGTCAGCTACTAAAATCTCCTGACTCTGACCGGTACCTGGATCTGCACAAAAGAGTGCAGAGTGTAGTATCAGTACAACCAACTCCATGTACTGAGTAAGTGCCGAGCCTAACCTCGACGAAGTAGTGTTGAGGCTACCGCGGGGCTTTAGCAATATAACCTGTGACAATATATATAATACAGCAAGAAGGAAGTAATAATAAACTAAATAACCAGTAACTTGCAACAGTAAATAAAAACAACTCGGATAATTTTTTCCAGATATCAGCTATAATCAAACCTCCTCAAATTTTCCAAGTTTCAATTTAAATCACAGTAAAATCAGAGTATGACAGTCTTTTTAAATAAACCGGAGTTTTTCCAAATCCATATTTTTGAAAATCAATAAAACATAAATATTCTCCATTATCGCTCCTTGTTGTGGAGCGCAACCCGCTCCCACCTGTCCACCCTTATTGCTCCTTCATATATATATATATATATCACCCTTATTTCTCCTGTTGCGGCGTGCAACCTGATCTCACCTGTCCACCCTTATCACTCCTTGTTGTGGCGTGCAACCCGCTTCCACCAGAAATTGACATTACTTTATTTATAAAATTTTCCACAATTCAGGTCAAAACCTTTCGCAATATTTTTGTCTCAACAATTTAAACAAAAAGCTGTGCAACTCATGAACTTCATCAATTATCATTTCACAGTGAAACCAACCGGGATATATATACGTTGTAAAACAATGTTATCCAATTCAATCTTTATATATATCACAATGAAACCAAGGGAAGAACCAACACTTCCAAATACTTGGAGCAATACTTAACAACAAGTCGACAAAAATAATTAGACATGGAGGTATCAATGATCATAAAATAGATTAAGCCATGAATCAAATAAATTGGAAACAAGGAAGGGACCATGTTCAACAATAATTTAGTGGTTCATAGATACTCGTCACCTCACCTATACACCATACACATGCAAATTCACATAGCATTTAAGTGGGGAATTCCTATTCCCTCAAGTCAAGGTTAAATCAAGCACTTACCTCAAATTCGCACTAACCCGCTCGAATCTAATAATAATTAGTTTAATATCATTAATTTATTCTAAAGGAACTAACTTTACTGAAAACTCATTTTTTTCCTAAGTTTCCTAAAAAAAAGTTAAAAACCGACTCCAGACCCGTTTAGTCCAAAGTCGGGGTTTGGACCAAATTCCGTTTACCCATTCACCCCCCAGCCCGAATATGCAATTTGTTTCAAAATTCGACCCCAATTAGAGGTCAAAATTTGATTTTTATAAAATTCTCTAATTCTACCCAAGCCCCCAATTTCTACCATGAAAATTGTTGATTTTTGATTGAAAAGTGATGAAAAACAGTGGGCAATTGAAAGAGAAGAGTTTAGAATTGGTTACCAATACTTTGGGGATAAACTTCTGGGTTGAAAATCGCCGTTAGACCTTTGTAGTTCAAAAATATGAAGAAAATAGGTTCTTCCCATTTTTGAAATCTATTTTATATAGCTAGGCAGGCCTTCATCGTGAACGCAATGGGCCTGCTGCGTTCGCGGAGGGTACTGGCCTAAAGGCCTTCGTGTTCGCACTGATACAGACGCGTTCGCGAAGCTTTGCAACTTATGACCATCGCGATCGTGGCTCATTGGTCCGCATATAACAAATCGAGCCCCTTCCCAAAGGCCCCCTTACTCATCGCGTTCGCGTAAGCCATCATGCATTCGCGAAGGGTACCCCACCGATGCTTCACGTTCGCGGCCCAGACTTCGCATTCGCGAAGAACAAAATGACCCCCAGTATATTTTACTCTACGCGATCGCGAAGAGGAACGCACCAGTGCACCAGAACAACTATTACACCAGATTTTACAAGTTCAAAACATCCCCAAGCCTACCCGAAGCTCACCCGAGCCCTCGAGGTTATAAATCAAACATGCACGGAAGTCTAAAAACACCATACGGACTTGCTCTTGCGATCAAATCACAAAAATAACATCTAAAACTACGAATTTAACCTCAAAACTCATGATTTTTCTCAAGAACACTTCAATTTCACTATTTCTCAACCGGATGTCCGAATCATGTCAAATCAACTTCAATTCTCACCAAATTTCACAGATAGGACTTAAATATCATAACAAACCTGTACCGGGCTCCGGAACCAAAATACGGTCCTGATACCAATGAGTTCAAACATTAATTCATTTTTTATTTCCTTAAAAATCCAACAAAACAATTTTCTTTAAAAATTAATTTCTAAAGCTAGGGACCTCAGAATTCATTTTCGGGCATACGCCCAAGTCTCATATTTTACTTCGGACCTCTCGGGATTTTCAGAACATGGATTCGGGTCTATTTACTCAAAATGTTGAGCCAAGTCAACTAAAACCAAATTTTAAATTCCAAAAATTACTATTTCTCATATTTTCACATAAAAGCTTTCCAGTTTCACGCCCGGACTGCTCACGCAAATTGAGGTAATTAAAATTAGTATTTTAAGGCTAATGATCCTGAAATGGAGTCTTAATTTTTAAAATGACCCCTTTGGATCATCACATGTAACTACCTATCCTCTTTGCAATATTTTGCACAAACATGAACTTTTGGGTCGATTGGCCAAATGGGCCGTTGACATTAGTGGGTTTGATATCGAGTATTGACCCCAAACGGCCATCAAGTCTCAAATCTTGGCAGACTTTATGGCCGAATTCACGCCAGCCCTCGTACCGAAGTTGAAAGAGAACTGTTAATAAAATCGCGTACATCATCGGGGGTGTGGACCCTCTTTACGGACGGTGCTTCGAATGCGAAGGGGTCCGGGCTGGGTATCGTTCTAAAACCATCTATGGGTAATATTATTAGGCAATCTATCATGATTTCTAAAATATGCTTAGTATGAATCCATGATTGCAAGTCTCGAGTTGGCTCAAAGCTTCGGAGCAGAGGTCATCGAGGCCAAATGTGATTCCCTCCTCGTGGTAAACCAAGTTAATAGGACTTTCGAAGTCCAAGAAGACTGAATGCAGAGGTACTTGGATAAACTACAGGTAACTCTACATCAATTTAAAGAATGTACCTTACAACATGTACCTCGAGAACAGAATAGCGAGGATGCCACTCTTTCAAACTTAGGGTCATCGGTCGAAGACGATGAACTCAACTCGGGGACTATCGTAGAACTCATGAGATCGGTGATCGAAGAAGGCCACACCAAAATAAACTCTACAAGTCTGACCTGGGACTGTAGAAACAAGTACATAGAATACTTAAAGAACGAGAAACTTCCATCAGATCCAAAGAAATCGAGAGCTGTACGTATGAAGGCAGCACTGTTCACTTTTCCTGAAGACGGAACTCTATTTAGAAGGATGTTCGATGGACCATTGGCAATATGTTTTGGACCGAGAGATACCGAAATCATTACGGTGTCGAGTTGTTTTTCCACAAAGTAATAAGACCAGGGTATTATTGGATTGACATGGAAAAAGATTCAAAGGAGTTCGTCTGGAAGTGCGATAAATGTCAAAGGTATGTGCGAATGATCCAGCAGCCCGGAGAGCAGCTCCACTCAGTCTTATCCCCATGGTCGTTCATGAAATGGGGAATGGACATCGTCGGCCCTCTGCTATCGGCCCCAAGTAAAGCTCAATTTATTTTATTATGACTGATTATATTTCTAAGTGGGTTGAAGCACTGGCTTTCGAGAAAGTCCGAGAAAAGGAAGTCATATATTTCATTTGGGACCAGATTATATGTCGATTTGGGATGCCTGCCGAGATCGTATGTGATAATGGAAAGCAATTCATCGACAGTAAGGTGACTAAATTTCTCGAGGATCACAAGATCAAGAGAATTTTATCGACACCTTATCATCCCAGCGGGAAAGAACACGCTGAATCGACCAACAAAACCATTATTCAAAATATTAAGAAGAGGTTGTCTAAGACCAAAGGGAAGTAAAGAGAGATACTGCCCGAGGTTCTATGGGCATAACACACAATGACAAATTCTAGTACAGGAGCAACGCCGTTCTCGTTAGTCTATGGTGCCAAAGCTCTTATCTCGATTGAGGTCGGAGGGCCAAGCCTCAGGTTCCAATATGCAACAGAGGAATCAAATCACGAGGCCATGAATACGAACCTAGAATTGTTGGACGAAAGACGCGAATCCTCCCTCATTTTATTGGTCGCACAAAAATAGCGGATCAAAAGGTACAACAAATGAAGAGCCGATCTTCGATATTTTAACATCGGGGACTTGGTGCTAAGAAAAAGTCACCCTCAACACTTGGAATCCGAATGAAGGAAAACTGGATCCGAACTGGGAGGGACCGTATCAGGTCGACAAAATCATCGGAAAAGGATCCAACAAGCTTGGTACGATGAACGACAAAAATTACCAAGCAATTGGAACGTATCGCTCCTAAAATGATACTACTGCTAAGGTACGTCCCTTCCATTTTCATTTATATATTAAACTAACCATTGCAGGTGTTCGATCAGGAAGATCGATGGAATCTTCAACACAAAGTTTTTAGTTCTGAAAGCACGCGTTGCACTCTTTTTTCCTTAGACCGATTTTGTTCCAAATGGGTTTTTCGGCAAGGTTTTTAACGAGGAAACCATTGATCGTGCTAACTTAGAACAATTCAATAGTATCCAAGGCTTCTTTATAATCGACCTCGAATACTGGGGGGCATTGCCCTCGAATGTCAACTTTGTTGTGAGGAAATTACTTCATGGCAACGGGGTCTCAATAGGTAAATTTTCTAAGGTCCAAACGGTCAAATGAACCGTGCCCGAATAGGTTGCTTGAGCCCTAACACCAAACATGTACGCATGTATGATCATTTATAAAGAGAAGTATTTTCCTTGCATATATCTCATGCCTTAGAAAAGTTTTCTACTTTACAATTTTATACTCTCGATCTATTATGTAAACAAGCTTAAGCGCCGATCATAACTAGATTTTGGATAACTACCTCCATGCTCGGGGACTGCCGTCCGAAAAATAGACAAGTTCGAATTATTAAAACTTCAAGATCATAAGACCTTAAAGGCAACCCTTGATTTTTTAGGATACGGCCACCCCACTCGGGGGCTAAAACTTCGGACAAGCTCTAAGTGAAATGTGAAAATAAGCCCAAGAGGAAAATATCGAATTAAAGAGGCTACGACCAAATTAACACGGTTCGTAGATGTTCGAATTCCGTAGTAAAACAGGCCTTTGAATATTTTCATAAACCGGTTAAAAGGCTACCCTGGGAAAAATCATAAAGGGCATCATAATATCAAGCCTCGAAAACTCTAATAAGTACAAAACTGGTCGAACTCTTGAATAATTCCCTATTTCATGCTAAGGCATTACAAAATTTACAAATACGAATGATGAAAAACTTTTCTAAGCCGAAAATGGGGAGAAGGCCATAAACATTTTTATTACAAAGGCCATATCAACCTAATGCAAAATCTTAGGGGCTACGTTTTGCTTTGAGTTCGACAGACCGTCCTCACTCAAACAAAAATCTAAGGTTTACCTCACCTCGAGTTCGAGCAAGCACTCACTCGATCGTAAAAGCTATGCTAGTTTAATTTCAATCGAATTACTTAAACCCTGGACCTTAGAATACAATTTCATAAGGCATCAATGAAGAAAACTTTTACAAGACAGAAAAGATATTTTTTTTTTATATGTCAAAAAATTATTTACAAGGGCACATTGGCCCGATCATAATTCTATAAAAAAATCCAAAAAAGAAGCATAAAGGAAAGTTACAGATCCTAAGGGCCTAGTCTTCTCCAGGAGCAACATCTTCATCCTTGGGGTCTTCTCCACTCTCGGACCCGCTCCTACTCCCGGAATTGACATCATCAGAAAAGGCCAACACTTCAGCTTCAACTTCAACCTCTTTTGAATTCTCGATCTCGCCAGTAAGATTGAAACCACACGCATGGATCTCGTTGAGAGTCTCCCTTCGAGAATGGAATTTGGCATGCTCGGCAACCCAATGTGCTCGAACCTGAGCAACTTCAACAACCTCTTTTGCTCGAGCTTAAGCGGCTTCGGCGTCAGATCAGTATACGACCACAATTGCCCCAACATCGGTCTTGGCCGTTTCAGCCTCAGATTTGGCCACTGCAAGTTCTGTGACCAACTTTTCTCATCGGAAATTGCTGAACACAACCAAGACTAGAACTCCTCAATTTTCTTGTCTTGCACCAAGTCTTCTCTTTCACACTTTGGAGTTGGCTTTCAGCCGAAAACAGTTGAGCTCGGGCAGCCTCCTTTTCTGAGACGAGTTGGTCCATGTTTTTCTTCCATGCTATGGTCTCCGCCTTCACCGCATCCACTTCCTCATGAAGTTGCCCGATTATAACGAGCTTTTGCTGGACCTTTGGGATCAAACTGTTAGCCGTCATGCCCAAATCCATTTCATTAACTTCTAAGATTCTTCTTACCTATTCGACCAGATCGGTTTGTTCTTTCTGAGCCACAACTAGCTCAACTGGAAAGACCTTTGCTGCCTCTTCCTTTTTCTCACAAAGAAGGTTGAGGGAATCTTTCTCCTCAGTAAGCCCTCGGATTTCGGCCTCATATCGGCTCAACTCCTCTCGAGATTGAAAGAAAGCTTCGTGATGAAGCACCGAGGCCTACAAAAATATAAAAGAAAGAATTAGAAAAGAAGGGAAAAATTCAAGTATAATAATGGATATTGACAAAGGGAGTAGGGGCTTACCCGGTTCAGAGCCTGTTGGGCTTCGTTAAAAAGACAAGGTGCTCCCACCTCGTCCATCAGAGCTTTGTCTTCCTCTGTAACCAAATTCCGAAGGTAACTAGCCACCCCTACGGGGGCTGTAAGAACTCGTGCATCGTTCATGACCGTGATGATGATCGTTCATTTGCACCCGGGATCAGCACTAGGGGCCGGGAATTGGCTGGTCAGTCTGAAACTCAAGGAAGCTTTGCCCTAGCTCTTCCTCGGTACCTCTAGGTCGCTCAGACCTACAACATCTTCGACCCCAGCAAAATAACCACAGAAAGGGTTTTCCTCTCCATGGATTCCTTCTACATGAGAAGTCTTTACGGCCTGAGCATCCTGAAGCATTTCCTCGGAGAATGAAGGAAATGGTGGGGAATCGCCGATTTCTATTTCCCCAAGTAGATATTTTGGGGCATTCTCTTTGTCTCGAGGAACCTCAAGCCCGGCCTCCACAACTACTTATTTTTCCTTCTCACCCCGAGGTGAGGCACCTTTGGCTTCAGCCGGCTCGAGGACTTCGATTAAATCCCCCTCTAGGACCCTATCAGGTCGGGGTAGAATATTTTCAGCTTCTACTGGTCCAACGGCTTTTTGAGCCTCGATATTAGCTCGTGTTCGAGCCACCAGCCCTGAATCATCCTATTTTTCTTCATATTATTCTTCTCCTTCCTCCTTTAAAAGTTTGAATGACTCCACAGACAGGGGGATAATGCTCTTTTTGGGTTTACGAGCCGCCTTCTTTTTGGGCTCTTACCCCTCGGAGGTCTAGACCCTCTTTATCTTTCTCTCCTTAGCATGCTTCGAGATAGAAGGTAAGTCTTCTTCATCACTGGATAGAGGCCTCATCGTCGCATCTTTCCCCAGACCTGCGAAAAGGGAGACTCAGTAAGCTCAGAAAAGTGTTTTTAATGACCAAATCGTTAAAGATATGAACAAGGCTTACCATGATTATCTTTGCCTCCCACCGGCTCTTTGATAAATCATGACATGCACGCTCGACATGTGTTGATGTCGAGACCAGGCTCCTAACCCAGCTCTCGAGATGAGGAACCACACCGGCACCAAAGCAGCAACTACACTGGAAAAAAATATCGATAGCAGAAGATGAAGAAGAAAAAAAATAACAAACAGAAACTAAAAATAGATTCATAATTACGTTTCATATTCCTTCTCTCGGGAAATGGCATGCTCTCAATCGGAATCAGGTCCGTGGTCCTCACTCGGACGAACCGGCCCATCAAACCCCGGTCCTTATCTTTGTCTATACTTGAGATGAGTGCCTTGGTGGCCTGGCGTTGGAGTTTTATTAGCCCACCTCGATAAAGTTGAGGATTGTACAATCTTAACAGATGATTGAGGGTGAAAGGAAGCCCTTTGATTTTTCTCACAAAGAAGCGGAGCAATATCAAATCCTCTAAAAGGAGGGGTGAATTTGGTCGACGGTCACCTGATACTTCTTGCAGAAGTCTATGATGACTGGATCGAGGGGACCCAACATTAAAGGGTAAGTTGAAACACTCAAGAACCCTTCCACGTGGGTCGTGATCGCTTCTTCTGGGGCCGGTTTCACGACCTCTTTGTTTCCCCAGTTGAAGTCCATCTTCACTTGGTCAAGGAAGATTTTAGATATCGAGCATATGCATCTCGATACCGGTTCACATCGACTAGGGACAGATGATGTTTTCTCGACTTTGAAGTTGGAACAAATGACGCATCCCCCAGGAACAAACTCCTCAGGACATGGCTCTGCCGTTGTTTTCTCGCCGGGCGGTCGAGATGAGGAAGCATTTTGTTTCTGTGGAATAGTTTTTGACTTCTTAGCCATTTAGTTTTTAAGGGAAAAGAAGAATTAAGATTTTTATATTTGGTGTTTGAGAAGGAATAAACAATTGAACTCAAAGACCTGAAGATAGTAAGCTTGAAGAACACAAAGAACTTTGAAGATTAGAGTAGAAGAGATTGAAAGTAAAGTTTGAAAGAATGTAAAGGGACCTATTTATTGGTTTCATGTAGACAGTTCAAAGCTGGTAGTGGCCGACCATCAACTGATGCACATTAAATGCCTGGGGAGCTGTACCAATGGGACTTTTCGGTCACCACTGTCGCTTACGTCACGACGCTGACTTCATCGGGGTGAAGTTTGGAGACACAATTCGTTTCTCTTGATTACACTCCAAAAGCAAGGGGATTATCTGTATACGGTCAAAACCGGGCTTACACGATTTTGTTTAATTAATTGAGACCAAGATAGTAGGTCAATGATCGGTCCCGTGTTATATCAGACCGAGACATGAAGGTGCGGTACCAAGCTCGGGGTTCGAAGTACCAATCGAGATCGAGACCAGCCAGGATCGAGATCAAACGAGACAGACATCGAGAAAGACCGAAGAAAGCCTACTAATAAAAATCCGAGATATCCGTGACCGGGCAAGGATTGTGGCGAAAATCTCGGCAAGAATCAAATCAAGAACATTTATTTAGCCAATCATGAGATTTCCTTCAGTATTTAAAATTGTGCAGTGTAGAATTCCTCTATTATATAAAGGGGGGGGGGGTTCTAATCATTTGTAGGCATCTAATTCTCGCATAACAAAGAAATATAATACCTTTTTCTCTCTTAAGCTCTCTTGTTCTTTTGTTCAGTTCATTTTTCTTATTTATACGCTCAGCCAGTTCAACGACAATCTAGATCGAGGGCCAAGTTGACCTTTATAGTAGTTTGCTTTATATTACAAGCAATTACTAACATTAATTATCACATTTCAAAATTGGTGTCAAGTTAAATTACGTAGCCTTAAAATCACTTATAAATTTAATTGTTATCCGATTTTAAGGATAAATAATGAGGTTAGTTATTAGTTGATAACGTAGTAGATTATATTTCACTAATTGGTTGATTAGTTGATTAATATAGCAGAACTTTAAATCTAACGGTGATAAAATATCTTTCTCCATATATTTTAAACAGTAATAAAAACTCAGACCCTATATGTTTATAGAAATATTAAAAAATCAAGACCCTAAAAGAGCCCTAACTCAACTTATTTTTTCTGATCTTCTATGTTCTCTGTCTTTTGTAAAATCCTTATGTCACAACCCAACTCCCACTGGAGTCGTGATGGAGCCTAACACAGCTCACTGGACAAGCCAAAAATTTCAAAATAGCAATAATCACAACAATGAAACTAAATAAATCTAAACAGTAGGGTAATCATAAAATATCGAAAATAACAGCAATAACGTAGCTACAACAATCCCAAAAATCTGGTGTCAATGAGTACCGGTGTGAACTCTAGCAATCACTATGCCTCGAAGCACCTGGATCTTCATATTAATTTAAAGAGTGTAGTATGAGTACAACTGACCCCATGTGATCAATAAGTAGCAAACCTAACCTCGGGCTGAAAGCAGTGATGAGCTCAGAAGAAAGTTAGTGACCCACAACAATAATCAATAACAACTCGTAATATAATAAAGGCAATTAAATCAAACAACTCAAAGATATCATGCTTAATTCGTCCACAATAAAGAAATTAGTTATACTTTTCAAGTGTAACAGTCAATCTTTCACCGAAATTTCTAAAATGTGAGTTTATTAAGGAACGTATGATTTTTTCAAACTTTCAACAACAAATAAGAAATATCATTTACCAGATAGCATGAGAAAAATGCATCTCTATGCCTACATGACAAATAAACATGTTAAGTCAATAACGTCACATTGGTCATATTGGGTCATCTGCTGGTGGCTATGGTGAGGTGCACAGTGGCTTCGGATTTGGTGATAGGAACGGGGCGGTACCTCATTGTTGGATTTCGCTAGAGCTTTTAAGTTGGTGATCGTGAACTCTATGTTTTCAAAGAGGGACGAACATTTGGTTACTTTCCGGAGTATGGTGGCTAAGAATCAGGTTGACTATCTCCTCCTCAGGAGGTGCGATAGGGGGTTGTGCAAGGATTGCAAGGTGATCTTGAGTGATAACCTCACAACTCAACATAGGCTCCTGGTGATGGACGTCGATATCTTGATGAAGAGGAGGAAGAGGTTTGTACGGGGTCAGTCGAGGATCCAGTGGGGAGCTTTGTCTAAGGATAATGCACTGGAGTTGGAGGGGCGGCTGAAAACTATGGGTGCCTGGAAAAGTGGTGGGGATGCTAGCACTATGTGGACGGTAAAGGTGGATTGTATAAGACAGGCAGCGAGAGAGGTGTTGGGAATTTTTAAAGGTTACTCTGGCGGGCACTGATGCGACTGGTGGTGGAATGACATGGTCCAAGGTAAAGTGGAGGCCAAGAAAGTGGCTTACATTAAGTTAGTATAGAGCACCGACGAGGATCAGAGGAGAGCGAACAAAGAAAGATATAAGGAGGCTATGAAGGAAGCAAAATTAGCACAGAGGCTAAGCCTGCTGCATTTGGTCGTCTGTATGAGGAACTTGGGGGAAAAGGTGGGGACAAGAAGTTATTTTGGTTTGACAAAGTGAGAGATAAGAAGGCTCGTGACCTGGATAAAGTGAGATGTATCAAAGACGAGGACCACCGAGTATTGATGGAAGAGGCCCAAATTAGGCAAAAATGGAAGCCGTACTTTCATAAACTTCTGAATGAAGGGGGGGATGGAAACATCGTGTTAGGGTCGGCAACCATTGTTCACGCGCAAAATATTTGGCGGCACTATCTGTATGACATTCATTGTGAGGTCATACCAACCATCACAGTCTCTAGCACCTGTTCAAGAAGAAATACCATAATTTATGATGGCGGCGATGTCTAGAGTTGTTGAAAGACTATGATATCACCATATTATATCATCCGGGGAAGGCCAATGTAGTGGCCAACGCACTAAGTAGGAAAGCAGAGAGCATGGGTAGTTTGGCATATTTATCGGTAGCTGAGATGCCATTAGCCATGGGTGTTCAGGCTTTGGCAAATTGATTTGTGAGATTGGATATTTCAGAGTCCAACCGGGTTCTCTCTTGCACAGTCGCACAGTCTTTGTTGTTAGAGGATATCAAGGACCAATTTGATGATCCTCACTTTTTGGTGTTGAGGGATAAGGTGTAGCGGGGAGGTGCTAAGGAAGTTGTGATCGGTGATGATGGTGTTATGCGGCCTCAAGGCCGGATTTGTATTTTGAATGTTGACGAGTTGAGAGAGTTGATCCTTGAGGAGGCTTACAGTTCGCTCTATTCCATTCACCAGGTTTCACGAAGATGTACCATGACTTAAAACAACACTATTGGTGGCGAAGAATGAAGAAAGATATCGGTCTTTATGTATTTTAGTGTTTAAATTGTCAACGGGTGAAGTTAGAACATCAGAAATGGGGTGGATTGACTCAGAGATTGGAGATACCATAGTGGAAGAGGGAGCGCATCACTATGGATTTTGTGGTAGGCTTTCCACGGACTTTGAGGAAATATGACATAGTTTTGGTCATTGTGGACCGATTGACTAAGTCTGCACGCTTTATTCCGGTGGCGACTTCTTATTCTTCGGAGTGGTTGGCACATGTTTTTACATTTAGGAGATTATCCGCCTGCATGGTGTGCCCATTTCCATCATTTCTAATCAAGGCACGCAATTCAAATTACATTTTTGAGAGTCGTGCAGCGTGAGTTGGGCACGCGGATTGAGCTGAGCATAATGCTTCATCCTAAAACAAATGGACAGTCCGAGCGCACCATTAAGATATTGGAGGAAATGTTACGTTCTTTTTTTATAGATTTTGGAGGTTCATGGGACCATTTCTTATCACTTGCAGAGTTTGCCTACAATTAAAGTTACCAGTCGGGTATTCAGATGGGCCCGTATGAGGCCTTATATGGGAGGCAATGTCGTTCGTTTATTGGTTGGTTTGAGCTTAGAGAGCTAAGTTGTTGGGCACTGATTTGGTCCGTGATTCTATGGAAAAGGTTAAGGTAATTCAGGGATGACTCCATACAGCTCAACCTAGACAGAAGAGTTATGCGGACCGAAAGGTTCGAGATGTAGCTTATATGGTTGGTGAGAAGATTCTTCTCCAAGTGTCACCTATGAAGGGCGTGATGCGGTTTGGGAAGAAGGGAAAGTTGAGCCTGAGGTTTAATGGGCCATTTGAGATATTAGAAAGAGTTGGGGAGGGTTCCAATGGGCTTGCATTGCCTCCTAGATTATCAAGAGTACATCCTGATATTCCATGTTTCCATGCTTAGCAAGTACCATGAGGACAACTCGCGTGTTCTAGATTTCAGCACAGTTCAGCTTGATGAAAATTTGTCCTATGAGGATGAGCTGGTGGCTATTCTAGCCTAGCAATTTTGAAAGTTGAGATCTAAGAGTTTTTCTTCTCTGAAAGTACAATGAAGAGGTCAATCGATCGAGGAAGCTACATGGGAGTCCGAGTCCGATATGTGTAGTAAATACCCCCATCTTTTCACCAGTCCAAGTATCTTTCTACATTCGTTCGAGGAAATGCTTCTTTTAGATGTGGAGAATATGGCGATTCGATAGGTCATTTTGAGTTCTAGCCTTAATTTTCATGATCCGATACCTCTTGTAGCTTCATTTGATGTTTCTTGGTTTGTGTGCATGGTCCGTTTCGTTTTTCAAAAAGATTTTATGTGAAATTATGAAGAAAATGAGAATTTTGACTAAAATGAGGCTGAGTTGACCACAATCGATATTTTGGATAAACGACCCCGGATCGGTGTTTTGGAAATTTCGGAAGGACCGTATTGTGATTTTTCACTTGGACATATGCTCGAAATTGAATTTAGAGGTCCCTAGGTTGATTTGACTTGTTTTGTCGAAAGTTAGCAATTTGAATGTTTGGAAATTCCCTAGGTTTAACCGTAGGTTGACTTTATAGATATCGGGTTCTGATTTTTGTCTTGGGACTTGGAATATGTTCATTCTACTATTTGAAACTTGTCTGCAAAATTTGGTGCAATTCAGAGTTGGTTTGATAGGATTCAGATGCATGGTTGTGATTCTAGAGGTTCTTGTATTTTCTTTTGAATTTCATGCATTTTCATGTCCGATTCATAGTTCTAGATGTTTTTTTGGTGTTTTGATCAAGATAGAAAGTTTGTATGACATTAGTAGACCTATGCGGATGTTTGGTTTGGAGCCCCGATGGCTCGGGTGAGTTACAGACGTATTTCGGGTTGGATTGAACCCATGTTGGGTTGCTAGTATGCTAGTGCTCCAATTATTGCAATTGCGAAGTGAATAGTTGGGGAAATATTTCAATTGCGATGCCTCACTCGCAATTGCGAATCAAGGTTGGGACTAGATAGGATCATAATTGCGATCTTAAGGTCGCATTTGCGAGAGGAGTAGACTTTGCAAACGCGGTGTCGCAATTGCAACATTCCTCAAATTTATCATGTGCCTAAATTGCAAGTCCTTCTTCGCAGCATATTTGCCTGAGCAAAAGGGCTAGGAATACGGGATTTCATTTTATTTCTCTCATTTTAGAACCCTAGACTCGGTAGGAGGCGATTTTGAGAGGGGATTTTCAACTACAAACATTGGGTAGTGATTTTAATCTATTTTCAATTAATTACATGATTATACATGGGATTAAACATCAAATTCATGAGAATCTAAGAAACATTTTGGGGATACTTTTTATGTTTTGAAAAATGAAAACTTGAGATTTGAGGGTTGAATTGGACTCAGATTTTGAAACAAAACACATATATGGACTCGTGGGGTTATGGGTAGTCGAGATCTACCTTTGGGCTCAATTTTGAGCAGACAAGCCCGAGGTTGGCTTTTGTTAACTTCTTCTAATTTCATTAAGAATCGGATCTTTTTCACTCGTGGATAGTCTCTAAAGCTTATTTTGAATTATTTAAATTATATTTTGCAAGATTTGACTGGTTTGGAGGCTAATTCTAAAGGAAAGACTGTGGTTAAATGTTCATTTGATTGCGAAAAGAGGTATGTGTTATGTGTAACCTTGACTTGAGGGAATTAGGACTTGATGGTCTGTTATTTATGTGAATTATGTGGGAAAACTGCGTATATGCGAGATAACGAGTGTATCTACACCGTCGTGGGATATAGCATGCGATATTGGGCTATGTATTTATCACGACCCAACCTAGGGCCACGACGGATAACCCACACTAAGTCTTGATCATCACTAAACTTGATGATAATCTACTAATCATGAATATAAATGGATAAATTAAAAAAGCATAAGCGTTGCTGATAAGAATTGTACAATCTGGAAAGCCGACAAGGCTAACACAAGCTGGCATATAAAAACATATTAACTGCACAAGTGCATATCTTCAAGCTTCTAGAAGTGTTGAATTGAACAAGTACTAGATGGAACAAGGCCCCGTTATACCCAAACTAGCTGACTGTACACCTGCCAAATGATAAGCAACTCTGGGAGTAAACTGAGTGACTGCAACAGCTCGTGGATGGCCTATTGACGTGGTTCGAGCGTTGATCTATTTTTAGCTGTGAGGCATGAAATGTAGCGCCCCCGAAGGGGCATGAGTATGATATGTAAAAAGTATGTAGGGTGGAAATAATATGTAAAGAATACTAAAGTATAAGTGTAAGCTGGAAATATGAATATAAGCTGAAAGCTAAAAAAGAGTCTGAACTAGCAACTAATCTGGAACTGAACCGAAGTTTAAGCTGAAACTGTTTTGAAACTGAACAACTATCTGAACTGGTACATGTCTAGTGTTATGGGCTATATCCCCCCCAATCAGGTAACTATACATTTGAACTAGCCTCATGTATAATCATGCAATGCAAACTATAGTTATATACGCATATATAACATGCTCGACTGGTGTTATGGGCTATCTCCCCCCCAACATATAATCAATAGGCCTCGCTGGAATTATAGGATATCTCCCCCCCAGCATATAATAGGCCTCATTGGCATTATGGGCTATCCCCCAACATAATCAATGAAACCATGTATGAGGCATAACACATATTCCAACATCATGTTGACTCAAGAGATCATGAAAGAAACCATAAATGGAATCAAAATGTAATCTGACGCTCGTCGTCTGTAAGTTGGATAGAGGATCCTATCCCCATTTTAGGGAAAAACTGAGTATATACATGATATAATAAGTCTAATTAACTTATTAGGATCCCTCTAGAATCCATTTAGAACCAAGGAACTCAAAAATTGTCCAACTCTTCGAATTTTCAAAATTTTCGACAAAGTTTCCCCTAAAACTGGATGATCCCGAAAACACAGCAAACACCACAATATATACAGAAATGGATACCTGGCTAAGATGATAACATCAAACTAAAGGTGATCCAGTTATCCATAATAGTGTCAACGATCGATAAAACAGAATTATGAACGTAATGTCGACTCATAGTGGCTAACTTACATGAAAGTCAAAATATGATTTAGTAATAATATAAGCATCAAAACATGATAATTAAGATTATATAATCTTAAATAAATATATTAGGATCATATGGGGTTAGGTATACATAAAAACATCAGAGGAACGGAACAAACAGAAGTCCGAATGGCATAGGCCAAATTGGCAATTTGCAATTTTTGTTTTTGTTGTGTTTTGAAGTTCCCACCTAAACTAGTTTCTTACATATGTAATTTAATACTATACAAGGATACCATTCATGCTGAAATTTCCCTTGAACAACTCTTAAAATATCAAGAAGAAAGGCTAGAACATAGCTAAGACAAATCACGCCGAAAACGAAATGGAAACCCTACATACATATTGTGTTCTTGCTTCCAAACCTTATTCCATTCGATCCATAACCTTAATTATGTTTGTATAGATAAAATACATAGGTTACAAGCTTCCTTATTCACTAAGCTCTTTCCAGAACTAGAGTTATCAGGAGAAAGGAGGATGACAAAGTGTTACTTATGTCAGAAGGATCGTGTTAATGTGTTCACTTCTTGATTTTGAGTTACGGATGATGGACTTTCTTCAAAACCCTAAAGCTATGTTTAGGAGGTCTGGAGAGAGTATTTAGGTCTGTTTTGGGCTGAATGAGTCTTAGATACGAAAGCTACAACTTTATATATCAAGATAATCCTCAACCGACCTTGTGGGTCCCAAAGGGAGTTGCTTGCGCAATATCGCGAAAAAACAAATATCTCTCCACAATGACGACGTATCGATGAACGATTTAATGAGTTAGAAACTAGACTCATATATATTCAATTTTGTGGGTGGATCACCCTGTAATTCCAAGTATATTGAGAGAAAAGCTCCGTAACATTAGACCTAAAATTTAAGTAAAATTATGAACGTAACTTGCATCAACTTTTTTTGAGTTTTGTTTCATAACTCGTTTGACTTCAAAAATTAACACTAAAGCACCTCAGTATCATGTTAATAAACCTAGTAACTCCCCAAAAGTACAGGTTATAACATTCCCAACTTGTGTACTTTCGACAAAACTTATTTTTTTCGATTCGTTTAGCTTCTAAACCTTCCAACCCTCTTGGTACTTGCCGTTCATGATCTTAAATATTTTAACCTCCAAGGTAATATGATTAACTTAATTTATTTTCTTTCAAAGATGATCTCATTTTCTTCCAAAGATGATCTCATTTTTGAGCTTACATCAATTGGCTTACGATGTACTCTTACGTACGAAAACATGGGGTGTAACATTACTTCCATGTCTTTGTTATTCCATGTTATCTCTTGTTATATGATTTAATTGTTGCATGTTAATACTTGAAATTTATGCTTTACTTGTTAAATTGTTACCTAAATGTTACTTTCTTGATTTGTTCATTTCTCACTCAATTATCTGCTTACTTGCTACTTGTTCTTACTAGCCTTAATTGTACGTTCTCATAATCATATGTTTTACCTGCTTTTTGTACTTACATTACTCGATGCACTCTATTACGTTATTTCAATTACGTGAGCCGTTTAGCTATTCTTGTAATGATGAATTGATAAGGTTTAGGATTTCGAAGTGTTGGATATTCTCTTTTGTCACGACCCAATTTTTTCTCCGTTGGGTGTCGTGATGGCACCTAGTCTTAGGGACTAGGTAAGCCTAACATTAATTGAAACAACAACAATATTTAAATAACGTCTAATAATTTTGAAATAGAAATCTCTATAAAATTTACAATCCCAAAACCAGTAGTACAAGTCATAAGTTTTGCTGAGTTACTAGGAGGTCTACAAATACAATTGTTTTGAAATAAGGACAACCAGTATAAACACAACATCAAAAGGTGACTCTGAAGCCTGCAAACGCAGCAACAAGTTTACCTTGAGTCTCCACAGACAAATCCGCACAACTAACAAGCGATCGACTAAATCCGATATACTTGGAACTGCACAAAAATGTGTAGAAGTGTAGTATGAGTACACCACAACAATACCCAACAATTATCAATGCTAACCTCAGTGGAGTAGTGACGAGGAACAATCAAGACACATACTGGACTAAATAACCTGAGCAAGTATAAGTGGATAACTAATAGAGCATAACAAAACTACACGTAATGACAATAATGATACATTGCTTACCATAGGAAATAGAAACTACCATTAACAGCGGAACACCATAAGTAATAACACAGAAGAGTAAGCTGAACATAGTTTAAATCCAGTAAAACAATTAAAGGAATGATATGTAGCAACTAGATGAGAATAACCACTTTCACATCAGGTTTTAGCCAATAATTTCCTCGAGGAACCGAACCTCAAAATATTCATTATTCATGGGTCCCAATTTGTGAACCCTAAACACTTGGCATCTTGTTCCTTCGTTACAGCTAATAACTACACAGACGACACACGTGACAATGGAACCCTTTTCACGTAGAGGCAAATAGACGAGAGTGTATAGAAATGATCAATAACATCAGGATCCATTTTTCTTAAATCGTTAGGGGTGATTAACTATGTGTTTGATTGTGCCAGTGTTCTATCAGTGTTCCAGTCAACAAGTAAGGGTAGCGAAAATGAATGACACATAAGAAACGATCACCACGAAATGAACACGGTATAACTCACACAGAGTAGGCACACCACTACACAAATAACAACAATAACAATGCCCCAGGCCATCACAAGTCATCACAATCAATCCCCGATATAGCCCACCTTGTCTCGCCACGTGCGCAATAATAAAGAAATGCCCGCCTTGTCTCGTCACATGTATATAATAATGTTCCCACCTTGTCTTGCCACACGCACAAACCATATATATAGCCTGCTTTGTCACGCCGCATGTGCAAATATCAATAGTAACAATAGCACGGCAGAAACCTTGTGCAACACAATAACATATGCACGGCAGAAACCTCGTGCATCACAATAACAACCACACGGCAGAAACCTCATGCATGTCAATTCAGATTAATAATTAGGTATCGATATTACCTCTTTTTTTCTCCTTTAAAACAAATAAAATAATTGAATTTTTCTATTTGGATTCGTGTTAGGTCTAGTTCCTATTACTTTGGCTGGATAATTCGTAAGGGAAAGATCATTTTTTTTTACCGGAAAAGATCATTTTATCAGGTAATGGATACATTATAAGCATTCCTTTGGTTATGTATTATGTATAAGACTTCCAACAAACAGAAAGACTTGTATGCATAAAACAACCACATGGCAGAAACCCCGTGCATCATAATAACAACCACACAGTAGAAACCTCATGCATCACAACAACAAATACCACAACAACAATGACATAACACAAGAGTACGACAAATAAATCAACTCATAAATTTCAGAACTCAAAGAAACGGAAGAAACAAACTCACAAGGAAAGACATAACAGAAAATAATTCCAATGACCTCCACATAAGTGCAATTCAACAACAACGGAGTTATCACGACTCGATAATTCCAAATAAGGATAAACAATTACATAAGAGATAATAATTTCAAATAAAGATAAGCAGTTAGGAAAGGATAGCATGGCAATCGAAGAGGCAACAACTTCAGTTAAGGCACACAAGAGTCAAATAGGCAATAAAAGTAGAACATGAAGCAATTAATTCTAAATAAAACACATAGAGGTGAAACTAGTAAATGAGAAAACTAAACATAATAAAACAACTTCATATCTAATGAACATAAGAACCTACGAGCCCTAAAGGGTCAATTTTCTACAAATAAGCCCGCACACGTACTTTTGACCTCGGGTACATAGACTTTACATGATATAATTAGCATAAAAGACTCAAATACTAAGGGGTAGTTCCCCTACACAAGGTTAGGCAAGATACTTAGCTCAAAGAAGACAGAACGATACTCAAAAATGAACTTCTCGGGTGAAATAACCTCCGGACGACTCAAATTTAGCCAAAATAACTTCAAAGTATAAATAAAACTCAAAAGAAACTATTCCAAATCATAAAGCCTCAATCTTTATAAAAATTCAAAAATCAACTTAAAAGTCGACCCCCGAGCCCGCACCTCGGAACCTGAAAAATTTCACAAAACCCGAACAGCCATTACGATACGAGTTCAACCATAATAAAATTATTAAATTCCGATACCAATTCGTCCCTCAAATCATCATTTTACATTTTGAAAATTTTCTTCAAAATCCCCATTTTCCTCAACTCAAACAACTACTTAAATTATAAAAATAAATATAAAATCATGGAATATAATAAATTCTATGTGAAGAACACTTACCCAATTGATTTGTTTGAAAATCCCACGAAGAATCGTTCAAAACCGAGCTCTACAATTCAAGATATGATAAAAATGGCCAAAACCTCGATTTGGAAGATATATTCTTTTGCCCAGGTGTTAAAGCATCGCGAACGCGGAAGACTGATCGCGTTCGCGAAGAGGAAATAAGGGCTGCCACAGATAGCACTACGTGATCACGTATAAGGCACAACGATCGCAGAGAAGAAAGGGTATTTCCCCACAAAATGCACTATGCGGACGCGGATAGGTTGATACAAACGCGGGGAAGAAAAAATCACAACTCTGCGTTAGCGGACTTATCTATACGAACGTGAAAAGGAAAATGGCCACCAGCGCCCAGATCCTAGTTCTACTGTGAAAATGCGGAGGGGCTAATGCGAACGCGAAGAAGGGAACGACAGGCTTTTGCAATCGCGAACGGTATTATGCGAACGTGAAGAAAAAATAATTCATCCTTCAAAATTGCACTACGCGAATGCGGAGAAAGTGATAGAACGCGATTAAGGAAACCAAACACCAGAAGTTCAACAGTTCAAACATAGAAGGAAATGACCTGTAACCCATCCGAAACACACTCGAGGCCCCCGAGAACCTGTCTAAACACACCAACAAGTTCCATAACTTAACACGGACTCGCTCGAGATCTCAAATCACATCAAACAACGTCGAAACTATGAATCACATCATGAATCGAACTTATGAACTTTATATTGCAACTTCTAAAACTCACGCCGAAACCTATCACACCAACTCGGAATGACGTCAAATTTTGCAGGCAAGTCCCAAATGTCACAATGGAGCTGTTCCAATTCCCAGAATTGCATTCCGACCCTGATATGACCAAGGTTAACTCTTGGTCAAACCTCTCAACCTTCCAAACTATAAATTTTCCAACTTCGCCGAAATACTTCAAATTACCCTAGGCACCTCCAAATCCAAATCCGAATGCACGCCTAAGTCCAAAATCACCTACACCCACAAGGTACGACTGCATAATATGACACCTCACACATAGGCTCATAATTACATTCCTGATCATAATAGCTACCTATAGTCAAATCCAACACCAATAATTAGCCTCATATCCGTTAGAAACCTTTTTCAAACCTACGCAACGCTGAAAATGATGCAAGGAACAAGAAGACCACATAACTATACACCAAGATCCTCAAGTCACATGTAACGCCGCCGGGCACACACACCGTAAACTAAAACTCAAATAAGCACAGACGAAAATGACTGAATATGTAAAGAGAAATATCAAACAAGCCCAACAAACACGACTCTCTATCAGTAACATCCTAAGAATCAATTTACAAGGAAAAATCAAAGTATATGAACAAATCACAAGGATCTCATCCTGATATAACTTCCTACGCGGCACGCATCTCGATTCAAACATATCAAATCACATGAAACCATGAGGGTCTAACCCTCAACTCTGAATCAAATGTAGAATACACATCATGCCAACCCAAACCGTATAGTAATTAAATTGTCCATTAAAAATTCAAGATTTACTACACTCTCCCCGCGGTAGAGCATCTAATTCACAAATCGTAACCAAATTACTCAGGAATCACATCAAAACCTTCCGTAATGGACAACAAGAATTCACTTCTAGTCTTGTAACTCTCAATAATGAATAAAAACAAATGATAGACATGGGCTACCACTACAGAGTCTCCCAACCAAGGTAAACACATAAGTAGAATACTAAATCACGAAACTTACCCACATATGAAGCAAGATAAGATGACTCACCCCAATAATCAAAACTGAAACAAAATACGAATGGTGCTCCTCTATAAAAAATCAAAAGCATACATGTATGATATCACCTAGTGCAGCAGCCTCAGACCTACTGTATGAAACACATCAACGGGCCAAGCCTCCCCTTCTTGCGCGCCCTTTACTCGCTTGGATACCCCGTTGTGACATATCTGTGCGGAGTCTGGGACAATCTCTCACCATGTGACTGGTATCTCCACACTCAAAGCAACCTCTCTATTGGCGTGGCTGTAAAAACTGCTCGATCGGGTACTTTGAGACCCATGAGCTCTCAAACAGCGTGCGAAGATTGAAGTGCAAACTGAACTAGCGGACCAACAAAACCTCTACCATGTTGTACCCTACCTCCAAAATAAGGACCAGTAGATCTCTCCAGTATGCAAGGCCTCCTATCCTCCCTGTCCTCTCTCTCCTGACCTCGCCTGCCCTCTCTCTCCTGGTCCCATATGCCCTCCAATCGGCGAGCGATCTCTATCACCTGCTGAAATAAAACATCCGACTCTAACTCCCTAGCCATGCTGAACCGAATTCATGCTTGAGCCCCCCAATGAATCTACGTACACGCTCTCTAACTGTAGAGCCCAAAGCAGGTGCATGTCTAGCCAAATCACTGAATCTAATGGCATACTCTTATACTGACATCGTGCCCTGGCGCAACTGCTCAAAATCCACGCGCCATGCATCCCAATGGGACTGAGGTACAAAATCTTGAACATCTCTGAAAACTAAGCCCATGTAAGTGATGCTGACTCGGCCAGGCTACCCAACGCATATGCCCGCCACCACTAATAAGATGCTCCCCTAAGATGGAACGTAGTAAAAGCAACCCCACTCGTCTCCCGATACCCATAGTATGGAGAATGCAGTAGCACTCCTCTAGAAAACCATGTGCACCCTCTGAAGACAAACAACTGAAAGTAGGAGGATCATACTTCTTGAACCTTGCAAATCTAATATGCTCTTCCTCGGATGCTGCTTCCCTAACCATGGGCTGAACTGGAACTACAGGTTGTGTTCCATAACACCTGGAACCTGATCAATGGGAACGCGCTACTCTGGAGTACGGGCGTGCGGAGTTTAATCTCCTTCCCTAGTTTGTGTAGTAGCTGGTGCAACCAGAATCAACCCCGCTTGAGCCAATGTGCCAAACATGCTCAGGAACTGTGCTAAGGTCTTTTGAAGTCCAGGAGTAACAACAGGCGCCTCCGATACCTATTCCCCAACCGGAGCTACTGGCATGTCACGCCCCGAACCTGGGCCTGGACGTAACACGGCACTCGGTGCCTGATTACATGTGACCGAGCGAACTAACTGGCTGGATGAATCAACATGTGATATCATAACATACTGAATGCGGAAGATAAACTAACACATGTTGATATAATGAAAGTCTGTATGATATAAATCAAAATGTGGAAATACTAATACAATTCTGAAACATATTTGTAGCCAACATAGCTTAATATAAAAAGTCTACTACTCTGTCTAACTGTTACTCTAGTCTATGAAGCCTCTAATAAAGTACTAAAAACACTGGCTGGCTGAAAATACTGAAGACTGTAAGGTAATGATAATGCCCCAAAAAAACTAGGGATCACCAAATATCTGGTACGAGAATCCTAGCGCTCTGAATCATCAACTTGTAAATCATTACCTGCATTCTGAGATGCAGGCCCCGGGCAAAAGGGACGTTAGTACATTTGAATTACACTTGTATGTAAAGCAACTGAAAAAAAAGAATTATAGATATTGAAACTGAAACTAAGCTGATAATTGAAAACTAATAATTGATAACTGAAATGATAACTACTGATAACTGAAATGATATGATAACTGAAATGGTAACTAACAATTGAATTGAAAAGAAGTAAGGATATGAATACTCCCTCTTCTAAATGATGAACAACATGTTTATCTGAATATAAAACTGTAGCCTCAGGCCCAATATATATATATATATATAT
>ML375332.1:92924-175849 GCA_005239525.1 Nicotiana knightiana | reverse complement strand
TGATAACTGATAAATGAACTGAACAAAGGAAGTAAGGATATGAATACTCCCTCTTCTGAATGATGAACAACCTGTTTATCTGAATATTAAACTGCGGCTTCAGGCCCAATATATATGTGCACAAACTGCGGCCTCGGAAGTAAGGATATGAATACTCCCTCTTCTGAATGATGAACAACCTGTTTATCTGAATATTAAACTGTGGCTTCAGGCCCAATATATATATGTGCACAAAATGCGGCCTCGGGCCCTAGTATACGTATACATAACTGTGACCTCAGGTCCAAAGATGCTTAAATCATAAATTGCGGCCTCAGGCCCAAAGATGCATAAAGCATATAAATTGCGGCCTCAGGCCCAAATACAGGTGTTCAACATTCAGGAATTAAAAACCAGGAACTGAGAATCATACTGCAATACATGATACTGAAATGCTGAATCACACTGAGTTACATAATACTGGAATACTGAATAGGACTAAACTGAGACATGTTTTCTTGAACTGATTATGAACAATGAAACTTCAACTGTTTATGAAATGCTGAGTAAGCTATACTGAGACTCAGGGACATCAAACCCAAGTCTATGTTGAATACGAACTAAGCTCACAGCGTTAAGAATGAAAGTCATGAACAAGTTATGAAGCTAGAGAATAGAAGTTCTACAACTACTCAAGTAACTAAGCTAAACTATATTTCCGAGGCAATTAGTAACGTGGTAAAAGAAACATAGTGTAGGGAGGATCATTAACATTTCCAAACATAGAGAGTTAGCCTCACAAACCTTAACTTCCTGATCTTGAGCGTAATACAATGTTTGTGAACCCTTTCAACTTTAATCTATAGCAATACAAGTCAAAGGGATTCCATATTATCTCTGATACTCATGTTTTGGTAACTTAAGCATTTTATCAAACACTTGGTGGGAATAAAGCTTCATAGTCCTTATTAATGGTGTCTCTACACCCAATAACCCATTCTCTTGCTCCTAGATAAATTCTAAAGTCTCAAATGGTTATAATCAATATTATTCTTTATCACCCATGAGGTAAACAACACCCTTAACCAATAATCAAGTATCAACACACCAAACCTATAACTGTTCATGCTTTTCTATCAACCTATCAACTCATATCTCATGAACTAGGGTATATAATCATTAAACCAATGGTATAATCATCCCAATAGAACTTCACATGTCTAAAATGTTACCTTACTACTCATTGAACACATTCATACCTAAGCCGAATTTACGGGGTGTTACATGGCGGCTCCTCAACTGCTGCTCTGGTAGATGCCCTAGCTGCGGCACGTGCTCCTCTTCGGCCTCTGCCCCTAGCAGAATTTGCTCTGGAGGCAGCGTCATCAGTAACTTCAACTTGTGTCCGCACCATCTGTGAGAGAATGGAATTATAATATCTCAAACTTAGATATCAATAAACTCACACGATAGGAATGAAGGAAGTGAAACTGTCCTAGTAGTTCTGTAGCCCCTTGAAGATAAGTACAAACGTCACCGATCGATCCGCAAGACTCTACTAAACTCGCTTATGACTTGTAGCACCTGTGAACCTAGAGTTCTGATACCAACTTATCACGACCCAATTTTCCCTCCGTTGGTTATCATGATGGAACCTAGTCTTAGGGACTAGGTAAGCCTAACATTAATTGAAACAACAACAATATTTAAATAACATCTAATAATTTTGAAATAGAAATCTCTATAAAATTTACAATCCCAAAACCGGTAGTACAAGTCATAAACTCTACTGAGTTACTAGGAGGTCTACAAATACAACTGTTTTGAAATAAGGAGAAATAGTATAAACACAACATCATAAGGTGACTCCGAAGCCTACAAATGCAGCAGCAGGTTTACCTTGAGTCTCTATAGAAAAATCCGCACAGCTAACGAGCAATCGACTAGCTCCGATATACCTGAATATGCACAAAAATATGCAGAAGTGTAGAATGAGTATACTACAGTGGTACCCAGCAAGTATCAAGACTATCCTCAGTGGATTAATGACGAGGAAAATTAAAGACACCTACTGGACTAAATAAACTGAGCAAGTATACGTGGAGAACTAATAGAGTACAACAAAACTACACACAATGAAAATAACGATACAGTGCTTACCTTAGGAAATAGAAACTACAATTAAAGGCGGAACACCAAAGTAATAACACAGAAGAGTAATCTAAATACTGTTTAAATCCGGTAAAAACAATTAACGGAATGACATGTACCAACTAGATTAGAATAACCACTTTCCCACCAGGTTTAATCCAATAATCTGCACGAGGTACCGATCCTCAAAATATTCATAATTCCCGGGTCCCAATTTGTGAACCATAAACACTTGGCATCTTGTGCCCTCATTACAGCTAATAACTGCACAGACGACACACGTGCCAATAGAACCTAGGAAAATAGACGAGGGTGTATAGAAATTATCAATAACATCAGGATCCATTTTCTTAAATCGTTAGGGGTGATTAACTATGTGTATGCTTGTGCCCGAGTTCTATAACAGTTCCAGTCAACAAGTAAGAGTAGAGACAATAAATGACACATAAGAATTGATCACCACGAAATGATCAGGGTATAACTCACACAGATTAGGCACACCACTACACCAATAACAACAATAGTAAGGCCCCTAGGCCATCACAAGTCATCACAATCAATCCCCGATATAGCCCACCTTGTCACGCCACGTGCGCAATAATAAAGTAAATGCCCGCCTTGTCTCGCCACACGTGCATAATAATGTTCTCACCTTGTCTCACCACATGTGCAACCCACATATATAGCGCCCCTTCTCATGCCGCAAGTTCAAATATAAATAGTAAAAATAGCACCGCAGAAACCTCGTGCAACACAATAACATCCGCACGGCAGAAACCTCGTGCATCACAATAACAACAACACGGTAGAAACCTCGTACATCAAAATAACAACTGTATGGAAGAAACCTTGTGCAATCGCACGGCAGAAACCTCGTGCATCACAATAACAACCGCACCGCAGAAACCATGTGCATCACAATAACAACCGGACAACAGAAGCCTCGTGCATTATAAAAACAAGTAAAACAACAACAATGACAATAACACAAGAGTGTAGCAAATAAATCAACATAGAAATTCTAGAACTCAAAGAAACGGAAGAAACGAACTCACAAGGAAAGACACAACAGAAAATAATGATACCGCCTAGCAATAGCTCAACAAAAAAAAGATAATGTGTAGAAATGACCTCCACATAAGTGCAATTTAACAACAAGGGATTTATCATGAGTCCATAATATAAACAATTATAGAAGAGATAATCATTTTAAATAAAGATATGCAGTTAGGAAAGGATAGCATGGCAATCGAAGAGGCAACAACTTCAGTTAAGGCACACAAGAGTCAAATAGGCAATAAGAGTGGAACATGAAGTAATTAATTCCATATAAAACACGTAGAGGTGAAACTAGTAAATTGGGAAACTTAACATAATAAAACAACCTCATATCTAATGAACATAAGAACCTACGAGCTCTAAAGGGTCAATTTTCCACAAATAATCCTGCGCACGTACTCGTCACCTTGCGTACACGGACTTTACATGATACAATTAGCATAAAAGACTCAAATCCTAAGAGGTAGTTCCCCCACACAAGGTTAGGCAAGATACTTATCTCAAAGAAGACAGAGCGATACTAAAAATGAACATTTTGGGTGAAATAACCTCTAGACGGCTCAAATCTAACCAAAATAACTTCAAAGCATAAATAAAACTCATAAGAAACTATGTTGGATCATAAAGCCTCAATCTTTATCAAAATCCAAAAATCAACCCAAAAGTCGACCCCCGGGCTCGCACCTCGGAACCCGACGAATTTCACAAAATCCGAACACCCATTCCGATACGAGTTCAACCATACTAAAACTATCAAATTCCCATACCAATTCGTCCCTCAAATCATCATTTTACATTTTGAAAGTTTTCTTCAAAAATACCCATTTTCCTCAACTCAAAACACTAATTAAATGATAAAAATAAAGATAAAATCATGAAATATAATAAATTTTAAGTGAAGAACACTTACCCAATCGATTTTCTTGAAAATCTCACGAAGAATCGCTCAAAATCGAGCTCTACATTTCAGGATATGATAAAAATATCCAAAACCTCGATTTGGAAGATATATTCTGCTGCCCAGGTGTTAAAGCATCGCGAATGCGGAAGACTGATCGCGTTCGTGAAGAGGAAATAAGGGCTGCCACAGATTGCGCTAAACGATCGCTTATAAGGCAGTGCGGTCGCAGAGAAGAAAAGTTATTGCCCCACAAAATGCACTATGCGGACGCGGATAGGTGGATGCAAAAGCAGAGAAGAAAAATGCACAAGTCCGCGTTCGCGGACTTATCTATGCGAACGCGAAAAGGAAAATGGCCACTAGCGCCCAACTCCTAGTTTTACTACGCGAACACGAAGAAGGGAGCGGCAGGCTTTTGCGATCGCGAAAGGGATTAGGTGAACGCGAAGAACAAATAATTCATCCTCCAAAATTTCACTACGCGAACGCGGAGGAAGTGACGCGAACGCGATTAAGAAAACCAAACACCAGAAGTTCATCAATCTAAACATAGAAGGAAATGGCACGTAGCCCATCCGAAACACACCTGAGGCACCTGGGACCCCGTCTAAACACACAAACAATTTCCATATCTTAACACGGACTCGCTCTAGGTCTCAAATCACATCAAACAACGTCGAAACTACGAATCGCACCATATCAAACTTATGAACTTTCAAATCTTCCAACGTCTAAAACTTGTGCTGAAACCTTTCAAACCAACGCAGAATGACATCAAATTTTGCAGGCAGGTCCCAAATGACAGTGTACCAGAATATGTCATTATGTATATGCTCATAAACCCTATCTGACATTTGGAGGTTATAGAGGTAGCTGCTTGGTATCCACAGACCTTGACTCTCCTCCCCTATCTTTCCGTTTATTTATTTAGTTCTACTTTCTAGATAGTGTACCAGACTATGTCATTATGTAGATGCTCATGTACTCAGTGACACCCATATTTTTGGAAAACTTATGTATTGAGTTATGATAATCTATCCCGTTTTATGAGATTTCTATTTATTTAAACTATTTAAGTGTATTTCAAAGTTGAAAGTGTTGGAATTATCAGAATAGCCATCTTGCCTAGTACCATGATAGGCGCCATCATGACAGGTTGAGTTTTGGATCGTGACAAGCTAGTATCAGAGCTTAGGTTACATAGGTCTCACGATTCATGAGCAGGTTTAGTAGAGTCTTACGGATCGGTATGGAGACGTCTGTACTTATCTTCGAGAGGCTGCCGAACCCTTAGGAAACTTCACATTCTTGTATTCTTGTCATGCGGATTTGTTGATTTCGGGAACTAAACTTCTGTTATTTTATTCTCTCACAAATAGTGAGAACATGTGCTACCGGACAAGACGGACACCAGTACCACCGGCTAGGGCCACGAGAGGCCGGGATCGCGGTAGGGGCAGAGGTACAACTCGTACAACAGCGCTCGCAGATCACCAATTGCTCCAGCTTAGGAGCAGATGCCAGATGTGGTTGAGCCAGTGGGACCAGCTCCGACACCAGTTGTGCCCATTGTGATTCTAGTCCTTTAGGAGGCTTTGGCTCAGATTTTGACTGCGTGCACTAGCCTAACTCAGGCAGTTTTTGTTCAGACAGCCGCATCCACTTCTCATATTGAGGAAGGTACTCATACTCCCACCGCCCATACTCCAGAGCAGGTGATGCAGGGCCTTCAGACACTAGGAGTACTACCAGCCCGACCGATTGCAGTTGCTTAGGCACAAGTGGGTCCCATTATGACTGATGATGAGCAGAGGAGGCTTGAGAGATTTGGGAGGCTCCAGCCTCCATCTTTCGGTGGGGCTGAGTTAGAGGATGCCCAAGACTTCCTGGATAGGTGCCAGTGGATACTTCGCCCACTGGGTATTTTGGAGACTAGTGGGGTCTTGTTCATTACTTTTAAGTTTACTGGGGCTTCCTTCAAATGGTGCGAGGCCTATGAGAGGAGCAGGCCAGTCGATGAAACACCCCTTACTTGACATGAGTTCTCTGTTCTCTTCTTGGAGAAGTTTGTTCCACAGACCCACAGAGAGGAGCTGCGTAGGTACTTCGAGAAGCTACGTCAGGATGGAATGTATGTGACTCAGTATGAGATGAGGTTTTTAGAGTTGGCTCGTCACGTAGTTTGGTTGGTTCCCACTGAGATAGATAGGATTAAGAGGTTCATTGATGGCCTCCAATGTCAGTACCTTTTTTGTTATGACTCGGGAGAGTGTATCACGTGCTACGTTTGACAAGGTGGGTGACATTGCTCGATGGCTAGAGTTGGTCCCTAGTCAAGAACGCGAGGAGAGGGAGGCCAAGAGGCCTCCTGTTTTGGGTGGTTTTAGTGGTGTTCCTTTTGGGGGAAACTCCTATCACATCAAGGGTCGTCCTTATAGGCCCTCTCAGATGGCTTGTCTGGTTCATCATGGTGCATTATCCAGCTATGGTTCGTATAGTGCTAGACCAGGTCATTCATCTCTTACCGCTCTCCCAGCTTAGAGTTCATCTCGTTCACCTTCAGTTCAAGGTTCATCTGCACCAGATTCTTCTGGTAGTTATTCTCGTTCTCGGGGTATGCCTCAGTATTTACCACCATTTTCCGAGAGGGGATGCTTTTAGTATGGAGAATTGGGTCATGTGAAGAGGTTTTCTCCCCGCCTCAAGCGAGGTTCAGTTCAACAGACGAGTCAGGCGATGACTTCAACACCAGCTACTTCACCACCTGCCCAGCCAGCTCGGGTAGGGCTCAAGCAGATAGGGGCCACCCAAGAGGAAGAGGCTGATCAGGTGGCGGTCAGGCCCGATTTTATGCTTCCTGCCAGGCCAGATGCTGTTTCTTCAGACACAGTAATCATAGGTAGTGCTTCAGTATCCCAAAGGGATGCTTCTGTATTATTTGGCCCTGGTTCCACTTATTCGTATATATCATCGTATTTTCCTTGTTATTTGGATATTCCCTTTGAGTCCTTAATATCATCTGTTCATGTATCTATGCCAGTGGGAGATACTATTCTATATTGTCACGCTAAGACCATGATGTTGGAGATTTCGTGTTTGCCAGGGATCGAGTGGATAGATTCTCTATAATATGTCCTAGTAGGGTGATTTCTTATTTGAAGGCCCAGTGGATGGTTGGGAAAGGGTGTTTGTCATATTTGGCCTTTGTAAGCGATGTCAAAATATTGATACTCCTATCATTAATTCCGTTCTGGAGGTGCGAGACTTTCCGGATGTGTTTCCTATAGACCTGTCGGGCATGCCACTCGAAGGGATATTGGCTTTGGTATTGACTTGTGCCGGGCACTCAGCCCATTTCTATTCCTCCATATCGTATGGCACCAGCCGAGTTGAAGGAATTGAAGGAGAAGCTTTAGGAACTTATAAGGGGTTTATTAGTCTTAGTGTGTCTCCTTGGGTTCACCGGTTCTGTTTGTGAAGGAGAAGGATGGTACTATACGGATGTGCATCGATTATAGGCAGTTGAACAAAGTTACAATCTCGAACAAGTATCCTTTAACGCACTTGATGATCTATTTGACCAACTTCAGGGAGCGAGGGTGTTCTCTAAGGTTGATTTGATGTCTGGTTATCACCGGTTGAAGATTCAGGACTCGGATATTCTAAGGACAATATTCAGGACCCGTTATGGTCATTATGAGTTTCTTGTGATGTCTTTTGGGCTGACCATTGCCCCACCAACATTCATACACTTGATGAATAGTGGATTTTAGCCGTATGTCAACTCGTTAGTCATAGTATTCATTGATGATATCCTGTTGTACTCCCCTAGCCAGGAGGAGCATGCCCAACATTTGAGGATTATATTACAGCGACTAAGGGAGGAGAAACTTTATGCCAAGTTCTATAATTATGAGTTTTGGCTTAGTTCGGTGGTGTTCTTGGGGAACGTGGTGTCCAACGAGGGGATTAAGGTGTATCCAAAGAAGATAGAGGCAGTTCAGAGTTCGCCCAGGTCATCCGCAGTTACTCAGACTCGGAGCTTTCTCGGCTTGGCTGATTATTATCGTTGCTTCGTGGAGGGTTTCTTGTATATTGCATCTCCTTTGACCAAATTGACCCAGAACGGTGCTATTTTCAGGTGGTCGGATGTGTGTGGGGAGAGATTTCAGAAGCTCAAGACTGCCTTGATCACAACTCCAATTCTAGTTTTGCCTTCAATTTCAGGCTCTTAATATAGTGTATTATGATGCTTCTCGGATTGGTATCAAGTGTGTCTTGATGTAGGAGTATAGAGTGATTGCTTATGCTTCACGCAATTTTAAGCTTCATGCGAAGAACTACCTTGTTCATGATTTGGAGTTGGCTGCCATCGTTCATGCATTGAAGATTTGGAGGCATTACCTCTACGGTGTGTCTTGTGAGGTATTTACGGATCATCAGGGTCTTCAGAAAATGTTCAAACAATAGTATCTAAATTAGAGGCAGCGGAGATCGTTGGATCTGCTAAAGAACTATGATATCATTATTTTGTATCATCCCGGGAAGGCCAATGTAGTGGCCGATGCCTTGAGTAGAAAGGCGGTAAGTATGGGTAGACTTGCATTCATTCTTGTTGGCGAGAGACCACCTACAGTTGATGTTCAGGCCTTGACCATCCAGTTCGTGAGATTAGATGTTTTGGAGCCGAGCCGAGTTCTAGCTTGTGTGTTTTCTCGATATTTCTTATATGATCGCATCAGAGAGGCCCAGTATGATGATCCCCATTTGCTTGTCCTTAAGAACACGGTCCAGCACGGCGATGCCAAGGATATTACTATTCGGGATGATAGGGTGTTGAGGATGCAGAGTCGGATTTGTGTGCCTAATGTGGATGGGCTATGTGATTTGATTCTTGAGGAGCCCGCAAATATGTACCAGAACTTGAGGCAACAGTATTGGTGGAGGAGGATGACGAAGGATATAGTGGGGTTCGTAGCTCGGTGCCTAAACTATCAGCAGGTAAAGTATGAGCATCAAAGACTGGGCAGATTGCTTTAGAGGCTTGCGATTCCGAAATAGAAATAGGAGAAGATCACCCTGGATTTTGTAGTTGGACTCCCACGGACTTCAACGAATTTTGATGTTATTTCGGTGATTATGGATCGGTCGACCAAGTTCGCACACTTTATTCCAGTCGGGACTACTTATTCTTCAGAGCGGCTAGATGAGACTTACATCCGCGAGATTGTTTTCCTTCATGGTGTGCCAGTGTCCATCATTTCAGATCGGGGCACGTAGTTTACATCGCAGTTTTGGAGAGCCGTGTAGTGAGAGTTGGACACACATGTTTAGTTGAGTGCATCATTTCACCCTCATACAGATGGGCAGTTCAAGCGCATTATTGATTCCAGGGGTTCTTGGAACATTTTCTGTTGCTCGCAGAGTTTGCCTACAACAATAGTTATCAATCGAGCATTCTGATGGCTTCGTATGAGGCTTTGTATGGGAGACGGTGTCGGTCTCCAGTGGGATGGTTTGAGCCGGGTGAGGCTAGGCTATTGGGTACTAACTTGGTTCAGGACACGCAGTTTATATCGTAGTTTTGGAGAGCCGTGCAGTGAGAGTTGGACACACAGGTTGATTTGAGTGTATCATTTCACCCTCAAATGGATGGGCAGTCCGAGCGCACTATTGATTTCAAGGGTTCTTGGGAACAGTTTCTGTTGCTCGCAGAGTTTGCCTACAACAATAGTTATCAATCGAGCATTCTGATGGCTTCGTATGAGGCTTTGTATGGGAGATGGTGTCGGTCTCCAGCGGGATGGTTTGAGCCGAGTGAGGCTAGGCTATTGGGTACTAACTTAGTTCAGGATGCTTTGGACAAGGTTACGTTGATTCAGGATGGCCTTCGCCCGACATAGTCTAGACACAAGAGTTACGCTGACCGAAAAGTTCGTGATGTTGCTTACATAGATAGGGAGAAGGTACTGCTCAAGGTTTCACCCATGAAGGATGTTATGAGGTTCGAGAAGTAGGTCAATTTGAGCCCTCAGTATATTGGGCCGTTTGATGTGCTTCAGAGGATTGGAGAGGTGGCTTACAAGCTTGCCTTGCCGCCGTTCATCCAGTGTTTCATGTTTCTATGCTCCAGAAGTATGTCAGCGACCCATATCATGTTATGGATTTTAGCACGGTTCAGTTGGATGGTGATTTGACTTGTGATGTGGAGCCGGTGGCCAATTTGGGCCGGCAGGTTCAAAAGTTGAGGTCAAAGGACATAGCTTCAGTGAAGGTGCAGTGGAGCGGTCAGCCAGTTGAGGAGGCTACTTAAGAGACCAAGCGAGAGACGCGTAGCACATATCTATGCCTATTTTAGACTCCAGGTACGTTTCTAGACCTGTTCATGGACGAAAAATAGTTTAAGAGGAGGAGGATGTAATGACTCGGCCAGTCGTTTTGAGAAGTGGAGCCCTGTTCCTCCATTTACTGCTCATTTTATGCTTATTAGTTGCTATGTGACTTGCCGAAGTAGTTGGTTCGGTTCCTGGGATACTTCGGAATGAGTTGAGATACTTAGTCTCAAGGTTGGAAGCTTAAGTTGAAAAGGTTGATCGGATGTTGACTTATGTGTAAACGACTTCAGAATGGAGTTTTGATGGGCCAGTTAGCTCCATTGGGTGATTTTGGACTTGGGAGTGTGTCCGGATAGTGATTTTGCAGGTCCGTGGGCTTGAAATGGCGAAAGTTGAAAAATATGATATTTTGGAAATTTAGAAGTTTGACAGAGAGTTGACTTTGTGGTCCTTGGACTCGGATTGGGGTTTTGGGAGTTGGAGTAGGTCCATTGCGTCATTTATGACTTGTATGCAGAATTTGAGGTCAAATCAAACGTGATTTGATAGGTTTTGGCATCGAATGTAGAAGTTGGAAGATCATAAGTTCATTGGGCTTGAATCGATGCACGATTCGTGGTTTTAGCGTTTTTTAAGGTCCCGGGGACCTTGGGTGATTTTTGGATGGTTAACGGATCAAATTTTGAACTTGGAGATTAGTTGATGTTTTCTGGTGTCTCTGATCTGGTTTCCTTATACGCGATCGCGTGGATAGGTCCGCGGTCGTGTAGGCTTAATTGCGCAGTGGAGGAATTTATTCTACGCATTCGCGAGAAGGGGGCTTCGATTGCATTGTTCTGGGATGTAGTGAATCACAAACTCCTGACCAAGGTCGTGTTCGCATAGTGGATAAGAGGCATCAGTTGAGGTCACACATTTGTTCTTCGCGATCACGTGTAGATGGAAGCGATTGCGTAGGTTAGGGGAAACAATTATTCGCATTCGCATGTTTACTGACGCGTTCACGTAGGATTGAATTTCAGGTCAGCGTATTTGTGCTTCACGATCGTGAGGCAATTTCCGCAATTGCGATCAAAGAGTTCTGGGCAGAATATTAAATCTCAAAAATGAGGGTTTGAGTTTATTTCACAATTTGATTTTGGGAGCTCTATGGGAGGTGATTCTTGGAGGGATTTTCAAGGGAGTGATTGGGGTAAGTGATTCTTACTTAGTTTTTGTTAAATTCCATATTTATGTCTTTGATTTCATCATTTAAGTAGTGATTTGGGTTGGAAAATTGGGGGAAAATGGAGGAAGGTTCTTAGGCCGAATTTTGGGGATTTGATCGAGATTTTTTTATCGGATTTGAGTAATTTCGGTATGGGTAGTCTCGTGGTTGAATGGGTGTTTGAATTTTGTGACTTTTATTAGATTCCGAGACGTGGGCCTAGGGGTCGGCTTTTGGGTTGACTTTTTGACTCATGATTAAGAACTTAGTAATTTCATATGGAATTGATTCCTTAAGCTCGTGTTGATTGTATCAGATTGTTTGTAGCTAGATTCGAGGCATTTAGAGGCTGTTTCGCGAAGAATTGGCATGTTGGAGTAGAGATTTGAACGGTTTGAGGTAAGTAACACTTCTAAACTTGGTTATGAGGGTACGGAAATCCTAATTATGTGTTATGTGATTTGTGTTGAGGTGACGCACATGTCAGGTGACGAGCGTGTGGGCGTGCACTGTAAGAATTTTGACTTGGTCGATTCTGTGAAACTGTGTAGTTGACTAATCTTGTTGTTACCCGTATGTTCACAATGCGTTAGAGCAATCGAGCTGCTAGTTGTCGCGCCCCCATTTTCTTCCTCGCGGAATATCGGGTTTATGATATTGGTTGGGACAACTCTTTCCTTTTGGGAAAGGGGTTTGCATATTTTGAAGAGTCGCCACCTAACGATTTTAACGGTGCGTTAGGGAACCTAAGGGTTTCAATTATAACTACGTTTCTAACCAGAGATTTGGGTAAGGGCTTGAAATTATCCTAAGGGGAAGGTGTTAGGCACCCCTCAGGATCCACAAGTGTGGTTCTCGGCCAAATGGTTTCGTGAATTTGTTCAACTAGCAAATAACAAGTAAATGATCAAATAAAAGGAGTTTTAAGTCTTAAGCATATAGATGTTTAGAAAACAGTAAAGAAGATTACGAGCTAGCGTATAAAGGTGTCCTAGGTTTATAATAACAATCACATCAATGCAATACCCGGTAATCACTCCTCCAAGAGGGGCTACACGTGGTATTAGCGCACCGGTTATCGTATCCATATTCTACCCTTCCCACCCCGTGAAGGTAATTAAAGCCTGTGTTGGTCACGGACTCTACTGCGTGCTATTACCCGTCCCATCCTGTCAGTCCTGGAGGAGGCTAGGACTACTATCCTAAAAGGAAGTACTAGGTTGACCCCTAGGTTTAAAGGACAAGATTCTAAGCGACAAACAATGACAATTAGGACTTCAGATAAGGGGAAAACAAATAAGAACAGATACGAGGCCCAAGTATTCCTCCACATATTATGCACATGATTAGCACGACTCAACCACAAGTAAGGCCTTATTAACTTTAGAACCTAAGGCATGATATCTAGGTGAGAATGCAATAGTGAGGCAGCTTTATTACTGATTTCAGAGGATGAATTTTATCAGTTTCTTACTAATTATAACCATTAATAGTCAAGAAGCAGGAATAAAAGAGTATATTTCCAGTTTTAATAGATTTAACACCTAAGGCTTGCCTAAGCATATGACAATACTCAGTAATTACCCAGATTATTAAAGTAATTGTTACAAGTTAGTTTGCCTAAACATACTGTACTTAGGTGTTGCAAAAATACAGAACTATTACCAGTTGTTTGAAAACATGGTGAAACTATTTTAGGGCCTTTTTCATGCAATCAGTAGTTAAACTAGGTATTGAATGAGGTCCTAAGACATGATATCTAATATGCACACATAGGGATGCATAATGGGTGGTATGCAGAATTCCTAGGCAGGATTTCTAAATGCTTAAAGTCACAGTATTTGAACATGCTATGCAGCAAGTATGAGGATGACTTTTTTATTAGCGCATTATTACCCTAAGCATGATTCCTAGGTGTACCACAACAGTACAACGATATTAGAACTGGTTTACATGAATAACATGTTTATATTAACGTTTAATCCTAGAGCATGATTTCTATATGATAAATGATAATACCATTATAGAATGCTGAAACAGTAAACATGGACCTAAGGAACATGATATCTAATGCATGATATGTTTGCTTACAATCAGCCCTAAGCATGAATTTCTAGTGCACACGTAAGAAATGTAAACCTAGAAGCATGGTATCTACCCTTTAACATGGATAACCTATATAACTACCCTCCCATTTTCACTATCCTTTCCCAAATATTTGTTTACAAATTATTACAAGCCCGGAATTACGAATTACACAACCAAAGAAGTTACTTCTATAAGGAGCCTTCAATTAGGCCCAGATCTTCCAAACCTCAATACATTTTGTGTTTCATAGCCTTTCATAGTCCGGGTGTGTCAAAGTTCCCTAAGGACCTCAGGAGCTCCCGGGCAATGCTAACACTCATACATAGCCAAACTAGAGTAAGTTCAGTATGGAATGGCCAGCCTCTGTGTGTCAAAGTTCAGAGGGAGCTCAAGGGTCCCAAGGCAATATTCACACAAAAGGGGCAGAAGCTAGACTTTTAAGAGTATATGTGATAGTGCTTTTTATTATTTTGAAAAAAGGTGTTTAAGTAAGAAAACAATTTTGAGAAAGGGTAAGTAAGAAAACAGTTTCGAAGAGGGAAATAGAAGTTCAACATCACAAAAAAGATCAGGGATGGTCCAGCAATGTTCTGAGCATTAGAGGTACAGTGAAGTACTAGGTTAGATTAGCACCCAAGAAACTAAGACCATGATTAAACTAATGTACCAATCATAGGCATGGAGATTCATGTAAGAAGCAGGTGCTAAGTATAAAGAAACATGCTGGTCATAAACAAATAAAGCTTATCTTAACATGTAGAGGAGAGTTCAGAATTCTAGATACATGCTGAATAATAAGTAAAAGCAAATAGAAGCATACTGAGTTACAACAGTAGTAGAAACATGTTGGTTTGAGGGCTCAAATCTAAATTAGAACATACGAGTGAAGTGAAGAAAGCAGTAACACAAACAGGAAGTAGGAGATGCACAATAGTTAGCCTAGGCTTGCAGGCGCCTAACTTAGAATAGTAGTAACTAGCACAGAAGAGAGAGCAGAGAGTTTTTTGTTTGTGTGAGAGAGAGAATTTTGAACAGATCAGTTCGTGTTTGTGTTTGTCCTAAAGAGAGCATATATATAACAAATTGAAGGCTAGTTAAAATAAGGTAGGAGTTCAATTGTCCAGCAATCATGGGACTCAAAATCAATCAGTGCAATCAATCAATACAAGTACTCCCTTAATTAAGGGAGTTAACTTCAAACGGTAATAAACAGGTAACAAGTAAGGAAAGAGGTACGTGTGTAAATAAGTATAGCATAGGTAATTAGGGCTAGGTTCAGAAAGTTTCAATTAAGGAAACAATATCAAGAGACAGTAAATAATGTAATTAACCACAAAATAGGGTCTGAAAAAATAATTCAAAGGTCTGAAATCAGCAAAGAGTATCAATCACTGGGGATCAGGGATCCGAAATTAGTGTTGATTAAAGGAAAGACTAATGTATTTAAGGAATTATTCAGAATCAGAATATCGTGTGAAAATCAGTTAGTACTACTCACAGTCATTCAGGGATTCAAGCATGTTAAAAAGAATAGGTTGATTTAAGAGGGATAAACACACATTAGGAAAGAAGCAATATAATCAAAGGTTCGATAGCACAACAAAGTAGGAATCATATAGAATCAGGGCTTTAGGCCAGTACATGACATTATGAGAATGAATGCAGTAAACAGGTAATAGACAAAATCAGAATCACAAACGGTAGTCATGATATAGGTAAAAGATGAATAGTTAGAAACCCTAATAAGTATAGTAGGGTAAAATCACATAAATAATCGAGGAATACTCATGGGAAACAGACACACATACAAATCTAATGAACAACTCAATAGGAACAACAAAGAATTATAATACAGGGTTAAAACTAAAGTTTTAACATAATAAATCGTGACTAAAAGCGATACTTAGCAAAACCGTTTAAGCATATGAGAAAAAATACAGGTCAACACTTAAAATTTGATGAAATAGTTTTTGAAGAACAGTTTTAGAAAACCCGAGTTGGAAGTGAAGAACCTTTTGGAAAAAAAATAGAAAACATTTAAGGAAAACCTCATATAACTTGTAACAAGCACAATCTAGGGTATGTCTAAAAGAATCGAAATTTTAAAACATTAGGGTTTTACAGAAAACCTCAGAGAAGATGAGAAAGACCTCGAACAGAACTAGCTCGAGCCTCAGGGTCATAAACCCTACTTGGAATCAAGCTTTGGAGGCTTGAAGTAGACAGGAACACCATGGGTGTAAGTAGACAGGTTCTCTCCCTTTGAGGGCCTTAGGGATGACAACACCGGCATAAGAGAGCCGTGAGAAGCAGGGGTGATGGAGGTTTCAGGGTCTCCGGTGAGGGGTGGCCGGGGAAGATAAAGAGAGCCATCAAAGCTGAAGAGACAGAAGTCTCTGCAAGAGACTAGAGAGAGAGAGAGATGAGCATAGAGAGATGTGTGTCGTTGAGAATAAGATGGGTTGGGGGGGGGGGTTAGTTTGAATTAATTAGGGAAATAAGAATCTTGGCCGTTGATCTAATTTGATCAACGACTCAGATTGGTTTGGGGTTGGGTCGGGTATGGAATTGGGTCTGGGCTGGGTATTGAATTGGGCTGAAGGGTTGGGTATTGGGTTGTTTTAATCTGATGGGTTGGGTTTAAAAATAGGCACGATTTTAAATAAAATGGGGCTATTAGTTGAATACCCATAAAATCCAATAAATAATTACTAAAATAGCCAACAATTATGTAAAAATGAAATTAATGCTACATAGATGAAAATTAAGGTAATTAGCTAATATTAAAACACAAAAATGACTGATTATCGAATTAAAATAGCATAAATTAGCAATTAGGCCATAGTTGCAAAATTTGTATAATTATAGTTAAACATCGCCTAATTGGTTAATTTGTTAAATAATTAAAACCTACTAATATTAAATATGATTAAAAATGATTTAGCGGGGAAACATTTTGAAATTATTTATAATATAATTTATGAATAATTACTGAATATAGAAATACTAAATAAATAGAAAACCGAGTTGATAAAAATACGAAAAATTGTGGAAAAATACCACCCACATAAAAAATAATTTTAAAAGTAATATGTAAGTTTGAAAATAATTTTGAGGAAAAATTAGGTATCAACAGCTGCCCCTCTTTACCCAGGAAGGATGAAAGAGTTGTCGGGTAAAGATATGATGGCCAATTCTGACCTAGCGAAATGGTTTTGAAGGGATTTGGGCCGCAACCTGGTTTTTGAGCTGCCTACAAATCCCCGATTTTACAGGAATCTGTCCATATGTAGTTTAGGAGCCACCGTCGAAGTATACCAATGAAGTTTTACAAGGACAGACGCAAAGTAGAGGGTTGGGTGATCAAGCGGCTTATGGGATAGTTAGGAGAACTGGAGCGGGACCGCTCCTGCCTGGATGGCTGTTGCTAGCCGGATTACCTGCAAATGAATAACAATCATATATAGTACGTAATTTAAACATGATGAAAATTCTCGTTGGACTATGAATGCTGTCTTTGGACGGTTAAGGATGATGTCCTTAGACCATGATGTCCTGGGCCATGAATTGCTTGATGCAGGATTCGCAGGCCATGAAATGATGTTCTCGGGCTATGAAGATGGTGCCTCCGAACCATGATTCCTTTGAATAATGATATGCAAGCTGATAAAAAGGGATCCTCAGGCCATGACATGGCGTTCTCGAGCCATGAAGATGGTGCCTCCGAACGATGACGCCTTTGGATAAGTTGGCGATATTTCAGCCTATGAAGATGCAATAGCATGATGCTGACAAGACAGAGCTTAGTCTTGCGAATTAAAAAGGGCAGAGCTTAGCCAAAAGGAAGGGAATGATAGAGACAGGGTTGCTTTTGAAAAGTAAATGGGAGACAGTGTTTAGTCTCGGAAGGCAGAAAGGTAGCCTTATGCAATGCAGATGCAGGTGGAGGTAGCGTTTAGCCTCGGAAGGTAGAAAGGTAGCCTTATGCAAGAATAGATGCAGATGGAGACAACTTTTAGTCTCAGAAGGAAAAATAGTAGCCTTATGCAATACAGATGCAGATGGAGGTAGCGTTTAACCTCAGAAGGCGGAAAGGTAGCCATATGCAATATGCGAATGCAGATGGAGATAGCGTTTAGTCTCAAAAGGTAGAATGGTAGCCTTATGCAATATGCAAATGCAGATGGAGACAACGTTTAGTTTCAGAAGGCAGAATAGTAGCCTTATGCAATATTTAAGGAAGGAAAACATAAATTCTTAGTTGGTGTTAAATTGCGGTAGAGCATTGTGATAATAAAGCATTGTTTGTGCTAATAATAAGTGTTGGCATGAAGATTTTGAGGAACAATGTCTGTCCTTGGAGTGGATAATATATTTCGGGGTTTTTGCAATTTTGTGCCTGCATCCAAAGAAAAATCATGAGTTTTGTAAAGGGGAAAGGTTAGTTCACATTCCTCTGGCTCCGTTTGGCTCGTTTGCTTGATCATGATGATACTGCCTGTGTCATTGGGGTAGCGTTTGCTAAACAAGCTACTTCAGAAAAAGATAAATATGCATGATTTTTGTAAAAGTATAATATATAATCTAAAATAGTTTTAGATGAATCGACAACATGACACGGCTTGAGACATTGCGACCTCTCCAGCTGCGGAATTTTGAGGGTCCTCCTCAAAATTCTGCCCCAGCTTGCTGGGTGGACGCCTCTGACTGCTGCTCGCGCGACGACTCTCTGAACTTGCTTTGGAATTTTGAGGGTCCTCAAAATTCTGCCCAGTTGGCTGGGTGAATGCTTGTGGATTGTTACTCGCTTTGGAATTTTGAGGGCCCTCCTCAAAATTCTGCCCTAGTTTCCAATTGCGGGGAAAAATAGATTTTTATTGAATTGTGACCGAACCCATATGGCTGCCTACGTATACCCTCTTAAACGGGAATCAGGTCTGGCGTAGTTCAAATTACATCACTGAGAATGCATAAAGATTACACATAGTAGCGTTTAATTGCATCTGAATTGATTGGCTTTGGCAAGACTTCTCCGTCCATTTCTGCGAGTATAAGTGCTCCTCCTGTCAGTACCTAGTGAACCATATACGGACCCTGCCAGTTGGTAGAGAAATTCCCTTTGGCTTCGTCTTGATTTGGAAAGATCTTCTTCAGAACCAGCTGCCCTGGTGTGAACTGTCTCGGCTTGACTTTCTTGTTGAAGGCTCTGAACATTCTGTTCTGACAGAGTTGACCATGACAGACTGCATTCATTCTCTTTCCATCTATGAGGGCTAGTTTCTCATAACGGCTCTTTACCCATTCTACGTCGCTGAGCTCAGCTTCTTGTATAATTCTTAGAGATGGAATCTCAACTTCGGCAGGAATAATAGCCTCAGTACCATAAACTAGCATATAGGGAGTTGCCCTTGTTGAGGTGCGAACTATGGTGCGATATCCCAATAAGTCAAATGATAACTTCTCCTGCCATTGCTTGTGCCTTTCTATCATCTTTCTTAGTATCTTCTTGATGTTGTTTGAATCTCCCAGGTTGATGCTTTCAGTCTCGTCCAGGTTGGACTTAGGTCTGTTCTCAAAATTCTCAACTTCTTTGACGATCTCGTCAGGTATGTCGTCTTCATCCTAATCAATGTCCGTGTGCTGCGTTGTCTCATTGCATGTCACAGTCATCAGTTCATCAAGACAAGTAATAGTAATGCTGTATAAATAAAGTAATGAGAGAAAACAATAACAATGAATATCGAATTCGTAAGAGAAATTTAGAAGATGCTTTGATAGATTGAATACTGTTTTGAACATTGAAGATCTTTATTGCAGAAATTGAAAAATGCAGGAAAAGGAAAATCATTTTAGTAAATAAAGCAGTAAATAATGCTTGTTTTAGCCTTGCTACCTCGAGGTTCGTCGGGCTTTGGTCGTCTGATAGACTAGTTCTTGAGATATGTCCCCTTGATTACAGTCTGTATGGAAGGTCCTACCTTCCCCTCCCCCTCCCCCTCCCCCTCGAGAACAACATAGCAATCCTTATTTTCGTCCTCTAGGAACAAACTCCTAATTGCTGCAAGTGATTCTTCCTCGTCTGAAGCGTAAATAGTGTCGGCCTGCTTGAAAGTCTTCTCAAGATGAGGTATCGGCTGCTCCAAAGGGTAATAGGGACCGCACCAAGGTGGCAAGCAGTCGTTGAATTCCTGCCAAGTGTACTCATACCCCAGACCGAAAGTGGTGCCATGTTCCTTGAGCTTTATGGGCTTTGTGATTCCTTGGAGGTTCTTACCGAGCCCTTTGCCTGGATCATATCCTCTCTAGTTCAGGATGCTCTCAATCTTGTTGTCCCACCACTTGTCCTTGTCGATAGCATTGACCTGTTCAATGTGGTGGTAAGTTCCTCCGCCTATCTTCCTTTTTCCGTCAATCACCAGAATAGTTTGACGACTATAAATGAGGTTGCTACCGTCACCATGAATAATCACCTCTTGGTGGTTCCACTCGAATTTTACCGCCTGATGTAGTGTTGATGCTACGGCCCCAGCAACATGAATCCAGGGTTATACCAACAACAGGTTGTAGGATGCTGGCACATCTATCATCTGGAAATCTACTTCAAACCAAGTCGGTCCCATCCGCAGACATAGACTGATCTCCCCCATGGTGGACCTCTGAGAACTGTCAAAGACTTTCACATTGATCACCCCATACCTTACCTCATGTACCTCCTTACCCATTTTCTTGAGTGTTATCAACAGACAAATGTTAAGGCTAGAACCTCCATCGATCAAGATTCTTGTGATGAAATGATCTTCGCATTGCACGGTGATGTGCAGTGCTTTGTTATGCCCCAATCCGTCTCGTTCTCATGAAAAGTGATTTTATGAATCTCCAGTATTTGGCCTACCATATTGGCCATTTCCCCACTAGTGATGTTGTTTGTCACATATGCTTCACTCAACACTTTCAACAAAGCATTTCTGTGTGTTTCGGAATTCTGCAGCAGAGAGAGGATGGATATCTGTGCCGGTGTCTTGTTCAGCTGGTCGATGACTGAATACTCCGTAGCCTATACCTTTCTACAAAGGTCATTGGGACCTGTTTTGATAAGGGGAGGCCGGTTGGCAGCCTGCTTGCTTGACTCGGCCAGATGCTCAAGGGTGTAGACCCTACCAGTTCTCGTCATACCCTGTGCTGCGAAAACTTCCTCAGACCTGACCTTGCCTTTCCTTCTCACCTCGGCTGTGTAGTCCCAAGGGACAACTTTTGAATATAAGGGTGGCGTGGTTGACATTGCCCCCGAAATTGGTGCAGTCATCTTTACTTCAAACGGAATGTGTGTTCGGGGTGGCAAGACTGTGACCTCGAATGATGCCAGTGCATTTGCTGGAGATACAAACTCAACTTCAATTGGCACTGGTGACTTTGCAGGTGGCGCTGCTTCAAACTCAAGTGGTATAGACATAGTCACCTCAGCGGTATCAGATGGCTGGATCTGGACTATGATTGGTTTGAGAGTGACTGCAGGTTTCTTTGGTTCATCGCCTTCCGCGATCAACCCAATTGACCCCTCGGGATCCCAATCATCTTCTATTTCAATCATATGGATACCTCTACCCTTATGGTCTGGCAGAGGATTGTTACAGATGTTTGGAGCGGGGTCTTTTGCCACAATAATCTTGTTGTCAATGAGAGCCTGTATTTTGTCCTTCAGAGAGCGGCACTCTTTGATGGTGTGTCCTTTTATGCCGGAATGGTATGCACAAGATTTGTTTGGGTCAAACCACTAAGAATGGTTCTCAGGGTGGCAGTAGGGATAGGTGTGACATAACCAACAACTTTGAGCTTCTCATTCAACTGGTCAAAATGGGCTCGGCTATGGTGGTGTATTGCTTTGGAGGGCGGCGATCAAAATTGGGACAAGTTCTAGGGAAGTTTTGGCGTGCAGGGGGTGATTGGTAATGGGATGGATGGGAATTATAAGTGTGGTAGACAGGAGCGGGTTGTGAATATCTGGGCGAAGCAGGTTAATATGTGGGTGGTGGAGCTTGGTAGGAAGGTGGTGGATCTTGGTAATTTGGTGAGGGTGCTTGGTAATTCGGGGTTGGATGGTATGTGAGTGGAGGTGTTGGATAGGTTTGGTATCTGAGTGGGGAGTTGGTTCGTTGTGAAACTATTACGGATCCCACGTCTCTCTTCTTAGACACACCACCGGACTGTAGAGCCTTGTTAGTGGCTTGTAAGGCTTCAAAATTTGTAACCATACCTCTTTTAATACCTTCTTCAATCCGCTCACCCAATTTGATGATGTCATAGAACTTGTGGCCTTCAACCATCATTAAGCGTTCATAATACTGCGGGTCCTAAGCCCGGACAAAGAACTTGTTCATCTGTTCTTCCTCTAGAGCAGGTCTGACTTTAGCGGCTGCGGACCTCCAGCGAGTAGCATACTCGGGAAAGTTTTCTTCAAATTTTGAATGTAGAACACATCTGGTGCGTTCTCTGTGTTGAATCTAAACCTGTCCGTGAAGTCAGACGCCATGCTTACCCAGTTTGACCATTTCTTGGGATCTTGGCTGATGTACCAAGACAGTGCGTCTTCCTTCAAACTCCTCATGAACAGCTTCATGCGGATTCTTTCATCCTTTCCTACGCAAACCAATTTGTCGCAATAGGTCCTCAAATGGACTCTCGGATCACCAGTACCGTCAAACATTTCGAACTTTGGAGGTTTGTACCCCTCGGGCAGTTCGACATCAGGTTGGATACAAAGGTCTTCATAATTCAACCTTTCAATCCCCTTGGTTCTTTCAACACCCTGGACTCGGCTGGTCAGTTTCCTAAGCTCCTCGGCCAGGTTCCTGATAACTAAATCCTTTTCGTCAGACTCAGATATTTGTGGGATAGGTGGAGTGGAGTGGGTCACGATTTCCACACAGATGGGATTTTTATAGGTGTGGAAATGGTCCTTTGAGGGGTTTTGAGGTTCTGGGATGAGTAGTGGAGTGTTTTCTGAGGTGTGGCAAGCATTGCACTGTGTCGGGAGAGTTTGGTTGTTTGGGGGACTAGTGTGATGGTGAGGTGCGGGATGATTTTGCTGTCTTGCGATATTTTGTGGGGTGCGGGGTTTTGAGAATTTGGAAGGTTGACGTCGGGGATGTTGAGGGAAATTGACAAATTGGCCAGATTTCGGACTTGATAAAGTTCTTCCTGAAACTTCAGCATATTCTGTTCAAGTGGTGACATGTTCTCATGCAGGACTTGAATACCTCGGCCATCAGTGGCCTCTACCCGTTCAATCACATTCTCCTTTCTGGTGCCGATGGACTCTTCCATCTTACCTTTTCCCTTGTCGTTGCCCTTAGGAGGACTAGGGGAGGAGTAGGTGGAGGCCCCTTGGATCTGGTGCGATAGGCTGATGATGCCAGAATGCACGAACTAACCTATGGGGAGGGGAGTAAGAANACCTCTTTGTGCCCGAGGTAGGCCTAGCGACAAATTGATTTGGAGAACTTAAAATACTAAATGCCTCATTTTATTGATAAGAAGATTAGACAAATCCCAAAATGATAGACGAAAAATAAAAGTCACTAATGGCCATTGGCCTTATTACATTGATAGAAAAATAAAGACATTCCTATCTACTTGGTCCCAGAAGGACCTTCCCCAGATTCGGCATTCTTGCTTCCTTCGAGCAACTTTCTCAGCTCGCGAAGTCCCAGCAACAGGTAAGTTCTGGATAGGTATCCCCCTGCAGCTCCCTCATCCTTTTGAATATCTTCAACTTGTTTGATGAACTTTTCTCCCAGCTTGACTATACCTCATTCCAAGTACCCCAGCCTCTTGTTGGTGTTGATAGCCATGTCCTTCCATTCCTCGATCAGTTTTTTGTTGGACTCATGTATCTTGTGGTGGTCATCCTCACTTTCTTGGATCCTTTTGCGCAGTTGGTTGAACTTGACTTGTGCTTCAGCCCTTTCATCTATAACCCTGTGACCTCGGACGTACCCCGGCTTGCTCTGACCACCCAGATCCTCTTCTAACCAACCAAGATAGAAAGGGGTATAACCAGCGTGATACCTGTCTGGCTCGATGGTGTCTTTCTGAAGTATAACCTTGTAGTGCCACAGGTGCTGAGCTTGGCACTTGTGAGGACTGTCATTATTTTGAAAGTCAGCTCGAAGATGGCTCATCTTCTCGACCCTAGGGATGACTTGCTTCCTTCCTGCTTGCCTCATAACTCGAAGAGGGACGTAAGGGTATGTCCCCCTTAGACCAATCAGTATCAGAAATGATGTGTCTCGGGATCGAATGATGAACTCATCTGTTGGAAACCATTCGAACATCCATTGAACCTGTTCTTCAGTCAAGTTATAAAAAAGCTCAACCCATCCCTCAACATTTTCAGGCTGAGCGAACATGTCAGGGATATAATTCATTCACTTTGGGTGATAGAAAGCGATGTGGTCATCCCACATTCTGCGGTGAATGCCCTGTCGATATTCTCCCGTTTGGAGATGTTCTATGAGCCAGAGTTGAAGTAATAAATTGCAACCTTCGAAATGCTTTGCTCCTTGTTGACACCTTTCTAAGGCCCGATATATGTCTGCAACGATCATGGGCACAAATATTAAATATTGCCATTTACCCCTTCAATTATAGTCTTAGTTACCATGGCTAGCCTGGTATGGATCCTTTCGTTCTTCATCGGGAACACGATCAGACCCAAAACGTAAACCATAAACATGAACACTCGGCGATGCACGTGTCCCATAGAGGTGATAGAAAACTTGTCATGGTAGGTACAGTATGATTTGTTGTAGCCATACCTTTCATACAAGTAGTCAAAAGGAATGTACGAATCCTCCAAACATACCAATTCCGCGTCCTTTTTCAGACCCATCATTTTGAGAAAACTTTTGCTTGTGCGGTTCTCAGGAATCAACAACCCTGGAGTTTCCCATATTAGGTTAGCCAGCCCTCCTATCTCTTCTATCAAAGGCGCCATTTCGACGTTCCCAAAGCGGAACACAGACCTTTCACGATCCCAGAACAGGGTAGCAACCTCTACTATTATTTTGTTGGGCTAAATTTCCAGGAGAGACGGTAGGTTACCCAAGTGTTTCATGACGATAGCTTTGTTGCTAGAGTGCAGATCCTCTCACCAACTCAACAGTTTTGGGTGGATGTTGGAGACCATGCCGAATCTGGGGACTTCGTGCCTCATTTTCTCTATAAAGCAAATAAAGTTAGGCCATTACCCCCACCGGGCTCGCCTATTTATCATCAATAATTAGCAGGAAGCATTTAGTTCTCCAAATAAATTCACAGAACGTGAGGGCGTCCGTTTGGGTTTAGGGAAACCAGGCGGACTTTTGAATAAGGCTATCTTAAAAGCTATCGTGCGGACGACACTTTAGCTTAACTAGGTTTGACGATGATGCATGCAACAGTGCAACAGAGTAAGGTTTCTATGGGGTTTTAGGCCGGTACCCTTGAGAGGACAACTCAAGGGGGAAAGGCACGGAACCCTTGATCAACTAGTTTTACCGCAAATAAGCCTTTCCTAATTTAGCGAGTGATAATATAGGAAGGGCACAACCACTCATCAAGCGTTGCTATAGTATTTTATTTGGAACGAGTGGAGTATGAATGTTGAGCATGATTTATCCAATAAGTATTAAAACAAGTTGCCACGTATTTGCACGTTAAAGAAAGTGGTAAAAACGGTTTTAATGATTTAAAGCACTTACAAAAGGAAACAAAGAGACATGTCAGTTTCGTTTTTGAAGAAAAGTAAATACCCGAAGTAAACAATTAATTTTATGTAAGGGGAGTAGGAAAAGGTGTAAGTATTTAAAATATAGTCATAAATTCACGAAACAATTTGAAATGGTAAAAGCCTGGATATCCCCAAACAGAGTCGCCATGTTGTCGCGCCCCCTTTTTCTTCCTCGCGGAATATCGGGTTTATGACAATGATTGGGACAACTCTTTCCTTTTGGGAAAGGGGTTTGCATATTTTGAAGAGTCACTACCTAAAGATTTTAACGGTGCGTTAGTGTACCTAAGGGGTTCAATTATAACTACGTTGCTAACCAGAGATTTGGGTTAGGGCTTGAAATTATCCTAAGGGGAAGGTGTTAGGCACCCCTCAGGATCCACAAATGTGGTTCCCGGCCAAATGGTTTCGTGAATTTGTACAACTAACAAATAACAAGTAAATGCTCAAATAAAAGGACATTTAAGTCTTAAGTACATAGATGTTTAGAAAACAGTAAAGAAGATTACGAGCTAGTGTATAAAGGTGTGTTAGGTTTATAATAACAATCACATCAATGCAATACCCGGTAATCACTCCTCGAAGAGGGGCTACATGTGGTATTAGCGCACCGGTCATCATATCCATATTCTACCCTTCCCACACCGTGAAGGTAATTAAAGTGTGTGTTGGTCACGGACTCTATTGCGTGCTATTACCCATCCCATCCTATCAGTCCTGGAGGAGGCTAGGACTACTATCCTAAAAGGAAGTGCTAGGTTGACACCTAGGTTTAAAGGACAAGATTCTAAGCGACAAACAACGATAATTAGGACTTCAGATAAGGGGAAAACAAATAAGAGCAGATACGAGGCCTAGTTATTCCTCCACAGATTATGCACATGATTACCATGACTCAACCACAAGTAAGGCCTTATTAACTTCAGAACCTAAGGCATGATATCTAGGTGAGAATGCAATAGTGAGGCAACTTTATTACTGATTTCAGAGGATAAATTTTATCAGTTTCTTACTGATTATAACCATGAATAGTTAAGTAGTAGGTATAAAAGAGTATATTTCCAGTTTTAATAGATTTAACACCTAAGGCTTGCCTAAGCGTATGACAATACTCAGTAATTACCCAGATTATTAAAGAAACTGCTACAAGTTAGTTTGCCTAAACATGCAGTACTTAAGTGTTGCAAAAATACAGAACTATTACCAGTTTTTTGAAAACATGGTGAAACTATTTTAGGGAATTTTCATGCAATCAGTAGTTAAACTAGGTGTTGAATGAGGTTCTAAGGCATGATATCTAATATGCACACTTAGGGATGCAAAATGGGTGGTATGCAGAATTCCTAGGCAGGATTACTAAATGCCTAAAGTCACATTATTTGAACATGCTATGCAGCAAGTATGAGGATGACTTGTTTATTGGCGCATTATTATCCTAAGAATGATTCCTAGGCGTACCACAACATTACAATGATATTAGAACTGGTTTACATAAATAACAAGTTTATATTAACGTTTAATCCTAGAGCATGATTTCTATATGATAAGCGATAATACCATGATAGGATGCTGAAACAGTAAACATGGACCTAAGGAACATGATATCTAATGCATGATATGCTTGCATACAATCAGCCCTAAGCATGAATTTCTAGTGCACACATAAGAAATGTAAACCTAGAAGCATGTTATCTACCCTTTAACATGGATAACCTATATAACTACCCTCCCTTTTTCACTATCCTTTCACAAATATTTGTTTACAAATTATTACAGGCCGGGAATTATGAATTACATAACCAAAGAAGTTACTTCTATAGGGAGCCTTCAATTAGGCCCAGGTCTTCCAAACCTCAATACCTTTGGTGTTTCATAGCCTTTCATAGTCCGGGTGTGTCAAAGTTCCATAAGGATCTCAGGGGCTCCCGAGCAATGCTCACACCCAAACATATCTAAAATAGAGTAAGTGCAATGTGGAATAGCCAGCCTCTGTCTGTCAAAGTTCAGAGGGAGCTCAAGGGTCCCAAGGCAATGCTCACACAAAAGGGGCAGAACCTAGACTTCTAAGAGTATATGTGAGAGTGCTTTTTATTATTTTTAAAAAAGGGTCTAAGTAAGAAAACAGTTTTGCGAAAGGGTAAGTACAAAAACAGTTTTGAAGAGGGAAATAGAAGTTCAACATCACACAAATGACCAGGGATGGTCCAGCAGTCACAGAAAGGGGTAATGGGATTTGAGGGACAAATACAAAGCATGTGAGCCAAACATGTAACAGGCAGACACACATAAAGGCATACAATCAGAAACTCCTAAGGGTTCTGAGGATTAGAGGTACAGTGAAGTACTACTTTAGATTAACACCCAAGCAACTAAGACCATGATTAAACTAATGTACCAATCATAGGCATGGAGATTCACGTAAGAAGCAGGTGCTAAGTATACAGAAACATGCTGGTCATAAACAAATAAAACTTATCTTAACATGTAGAGGAGAGTTCAGGATCCTAGATACATGCTGAATAATAAGTAAAAGCAAATTAGAAGGATACTGAATTACAACAGTGGTAGAAACATGTTGGTTTGAGGACTAAAATCTAAATTAGAACATACGAGTGAAGTGAAGAAAGCAGTAACAGAAAAAGGAAGTAGGATATGCACAATAGTTAGCCTTGGCTTGCAGCCGTATAACTTAGAATAGTAGTAACTAGCACAGAAGAGAGAGTAGAGAGTTTTCTATTTGTGTGAGAGAGAGAATTTTGAACAGATCAATTCGTGTTTGTGTCTGTCCTAAAGAGAGCATATATATAACAAATTGAAGTCTAGGTAAAATAAGGTAGGAGTCCAATTTTCCATCAATCATGGGACTCGGAATCAATCAGTGCAATCAATCAATACAAGTACTCCCTCAATTAAGGGAGTTAACTTCAAACGGTAATAAACAGGTAATAAGTAAGGAAAGAGGTAAATGTTTAAATAAGTATAACATAGGTAATTATGGCTAGGTTCAGAAATTTTCAATTAAGGAATCAATGTCAAAAGACAGTAGATAGTGTAATTAACCACAAAATAGGGTCTGAAAACAATTCAAAGGTCTGAAATCAGCAAAGTGTATCAATCACAGGGGATCAGGGATCCGAAATTAGTGCTGATTAAAGGAAAGCCTCATGTATTTAAGGATGTATTCAGAATCAGAATATCGTGTGAAAATCAGTATAGTACTACTCACAATCATTCAGGGATTCAAGCATGTTAAAAAGAATAGGTTGATTTAAGAGGGATAAACACACATTAGGCAAGAAGAAATATAATCAAAGGTTCGATAGCACAACAAAGTTGGAATCACATAGAATCAGGGCTTTAGGACAGTACATGACATTATGAGCATGAATGCAGTAAACAGGTAATAGAAAAGATCAGAAGCACAAAGGGTAGTCATGATATAGGTAAAAGATGAATAGTCAGAAACCCTAATAAGTATGGTAGGGTAAAATCACATAAATAATCGAGGACTACTCATGGGAATTAGACACACATACAAATCTAAAGAACAACTCAATAGAAACAACACATAATTAGAATACAGGGTTAAAACTAAAGTTTTAACATAATAAATCGTGATTAAAAGTGATACTTCACAAAACCGTTTAAGCATATGAGAAGAAACACAGATCAACACTTCAAATTTGAAGAAATCATTTTGGAAGAACAGTTTAAGAAAACCCTAGTTGGAAGTGAAGAACCTTTTGGGAAAAAATAGAAACCGCTTAAGAAAAACCTCAGAATAACTTGTAACAAGCACAGATATAGGGTAGATCTAAAAGAATCGAAAGTTTCAAACATTAGGGTTTTACAGAATCAAGACCTCGAACAACACTGACTCGAGTTTCAGGGTCATAAACCCTACTCGAAATCAAGCTTTGGAGGCTTGAAGTAGACAGGAACACCATGGGTGTAAGTAGATAGGTTCTCTCCCTTTGAGGGCCTTAGGGATGACAACACCGACATAAGAGAGCCATGAGAAGCAGGGTGATGGAGGTTTCAGGGTCTCCGACGAGGGGTGGCCGGAGAAGATGAAGAGAGCCATCGAAGCTGAAGAGACAGAAGTCTCTGCAAGAGACTAGAGAGAGAGAGAGATGAGCATAGAGAGATGTGAGTCGGTGAGAATGAGAGGGGTTGGGGGGGTTAGTTTGAACTAATTAGGGAAATAATAATCTAGGTCGTTGATCTAATTTGATCAACGGCTCAGATTGGTTTGGGGTTGGGTCGGGTATGGAATTGGGTCTGGGATGGGTATTGAATTGGGCTGAAGGGTTAGGTATTAGGTTGGTTTAATTTGATGGGTTGGGTTTAAAAATAGGCTAGATTTTAAATAAAATGGGGCTATTAGTTGAATACCCATAAAATCAAATAAATAATTACTAAAATAGTCAATAATTATGTAAAAATGAAATTAATGCCACATAGATGAAAATTAAGGTAATTAGCTAATATTAAAACACAAAAATGACTGATTATCGAATTAAAATAGCATGAACGCGCAATTAGGCCATAGTTGAAAAATTTGTATAATTATAGTTAAATAGCACCTAATTGGTTTATTTGTGAAATAATTAAAACCTAATAAAATTAAATATGATTAAAAGTGACACATTTAGCTGGGAAACATTTTGAAATAATTTATAATATAATTTATGAATAATTACTGAATACAGAAATACAAAATAAATAGAAAACTGAGTTGATAAAAATACGAAAAATTGTGGAAAAATACCACCCACATAAAAAATGATTTAAAAAGTAATATTTAAGTTTGAAAATAATTTTGAGGAAAAATTAGGTATCAACACTAGTCATGTTAGAAATCCTGTTTAGGCTACGTATTAGTACTGTTAGGACCCACAAAGGTCGTGTTACATGTTGAATTATTTGGTTAATTTGTCCTTCGTACTTAGTCACAACTATTATTTGCATATTATATCTCAATATCTGTTGTTATTTATTAATACATCATATTATCATTCCTTGGTCTAATTATCATGACTCTTGTGAGCCCGAGAGACTGGAGAGATTAATGAATGAGGGTCTATTGTGAGTGATATTCATGGGATCGTGCTGCACCCTGCATCGGGCTTTATTGATTCATGCCAGGATTTGGCTTATTATTGCGCTTGGGCTGGTTCAGCCCCTCTAGAGTCTGCACATCCACATACGGCGCAATGCTAGCAGTTATTTACAGTTGGGTTGGATCTGCCCTGGTTTATTTGTTTACTTATTGAGTTGGTTGTACTCACCCCGTCTCGTTTGAAAATCCAAGAATTTCTAGTCACGACGGTTGCTGATTCACAAAGTTCATACATCCGGAGGTCATCGAGGTAGCTTTTTCGTGTCCGCAGACCTTAACTCTCCTCCCCTATCTTTTAGTTCCAGTTCTACTTTCTAGACAGTGTACCAGACTATGTCATTATGTAGATGCTCATGTACTCAGTGACACCCCGATTTTGGAAAAAAACTTATGTATTTAGTTATGATAATCTATCCCATTTTATGAGATTTATATTTATTTAAATTGTTTTAATATATTTTAAAGTTGAAAGTGCCTAGTACCGTGATACGTTCCATCACGACATGTTGGGTTTTGGGCCGTGACAGGTTCCCAAGACTAACTTGTTATTTCTGGTGCAGGCTAATGTGAGAGAAAACAATCAAGACTGGTATCTAGACAGTCGATGCTCAAGACATGTGACTGGTGAAAAGAAAAACTTTCTCTCCCTGACATCCTTCCAAGGAGGGAATGTTTCATTTGGAAATGTGAAAAGGACAAATAACAAGTATTGGTAAGGTTGGTAAGTCACTCTCTAATGTTATAGAAGATGTGTACTATGTAGTGGGTCTTAAATATAATCTTCTCAGTATTTCTAAAATATGTGATAAAGGCAATGAGGTTCAGTTTAATTAAAAAATATGCACTGTCACTAAGCTAGATACCGATGAAACTGTTTTTGAAGGTAAGAGACAAAACAATGCCTACAAGATATCTGTTATGTATCTTCCTCATAGTAAGCATACATATTTAAGTGTAGTAGAAGATGACCCATTGTTATGTAATAGATGACTGGGACATGCCAGTCTATCTTAACTCAGCAAGTTGGCAGCAAAGGACCTGGCCCTTGGACTGCCAAAAGTTGAGTTCTCATCAGACAAAGTGCGTGATGCTTGTGTCAAAGGAAAAATGTAAAGTCATCTTTTAAATCTAAAAAGGTTATCAGTACTTCTAAACGCTTGGAACTCTTCACATGGACCTATATGGACCAATGAGAGTGAAGAGCAGGGGAGGCAAGAAGTATTTATTTGTCATTGTTGATGATTTTTCTAGGTACACATGGAACTTCTTTCTGGCATATACGGATGAAACTTTTGATGTTTTTTTGTGTGCTTGTCAGAATGATTCAACAGAAACTGGGTTGTGTAGTTTCAAGTATAAGAACTGATCATGGGACTAAGTTTGAAAACTCTGAATTCCTTGAGTTCTGTAGCACTCATGGAATTGATCATAACTTCTCTGCAGCCAAAACTCAAAAACAAAATGGCGTTGTGGAAAGAAAGAATAGATCTTTAGAAGACATGGGCAGGACCATGAAAATTGCCAGTGGACTACCTAAGAGCTTTTGTGCTGAGGCAGTCAATACTGCATGCTACTTGCTAAATAGATTCATGGTCATACCCATTCTTGAGAAGAGTCCCTATGAGTTACTTCAAGGAAGAAAGCCCAACATCACTCACCTAAGATCTTTTGGGTGCGAATGTTTTGTGCACAACAATGGCAAAGAATATCTAGGTAAGTTTCATGATAGAAGTGATGAGGTATTTTTGCTGGGCTACTAACCACATAGTAAAGCTTACAACGTATTTAATAAAAGAACTATGTGTATAGAAGAAATTGTTCATGTTATTTTTGATGAATCTGACAACATGGATGAGAAAGGTCTGCATGATGAATACTATGACATAGGGCTCACTAATGAAGGAACCTTTAAGCAACATGAACAACAATATGAAGATGACAAGAAGAAGAGAGAATTATATTGACTATTACCCAGACAGATGAAGCTGTAACTACTGACACTAGTCCTTTGGGTCCTCCTTGGCTTAACCATCTCTGGGAATGCAGGTTAGACCACAGAAACATCAAAGCTCACACCTCCTTGAGAATATCATCTCTGATCCTAATGTTTGAGTGCAAACTAGGTCATCTCTGAGAAACCTATGTGCACTTACAACATTCCTCTCACATGTTGAACCTAAAAACATAAAGAAGACCTAAAGGATCCAGATAGGGTTATAGCCATGCAAGAGGAGCTAAATCAGTTTGAGAGATACAAGGTTTGGCACCTGGTGCAAAGACCAAAGAACAAACCTATCATAGGTACCATATGGGTGTTCAAAAAAAAATTGAATGTGCAAGGAAATATCACAAGGAACAAGGTCAGACTGGTGGTTTAAGGGTATAATCAAGAAGAAAGCATTGACTATAATGAGACATTTGATCTTGTAGCAAGAATGGAATCTATAAGAATGTTAATTGCTTTTGCTGCACACATGGAGTTCTACTATATTAGATGGATGTGAAAAGTGCATTCTTGAATGATTACCTGAAGGAGAAAGTGATTGTAAAACAACCTCCTAGATTTGAGAGTGAAGAGTTCTTTGACTATGTGTCCAAGCTAGACAAGGAACTGTATGGATTGAAAATGCTCCAAGAGCTTGATATGAGAGGCTCTCAAAATTCTTCTTAACCAATATCTTTGTAAGAGGAAAAGTGGACAACACACTGTTTCTGAGGAGTAAAGGAAAAAATCTTCTGATTGTGCAAGTATATGTGGATGATGTTATCTTTCGAGCTATTAATGAAGCAGTGTGCAATGAATTTGCTGAAATAATGGGGAATGAGTTTGAAATAAGCATTATGGGTGAATTGAACTTCTTTTTATGCCTGCAAATCAAGCAAACACCTAATAGAACCATGATCCATCAACAAAAATACATCAAAGAACTGTTGAAAAAATTCAACATGGACTCTTCTAAGTTAATTGATACTCCCATTTCCACTGCAACCAAGCTGGACCTTGATGAAGAAGGGAAAAGTGTGGAACAACTACATAGAGGAATGATTGGATCATTGTTGTATCTCACTTCAAGTAGGCCTGATATTGTATTAAGTGTGGGATTGTGTGCAAGATTTCAGGAAAAACCCAAAGAGTCTCATCTAAAGGCGGTCAAAAGAATACTCAGCTATCTCAAAGGGACTACTAATCTATGTCTATGATATCCTAGAGGATACAACTTTGATCTAGCTGGTTATGTTGACGCAAACTATGCAGGGTTTCATATTGAGAGGAAAATCACTTCAGGAACAACACACTTTATTGGTTCTTGCATGGTGTCTTGGGAAACAAAGAAGCAAAACTCAGTGGATTTACCTACAGCTGAAGAGGAATATGCAGAAACAATATCTTGTTGTGCTCAATTTCTATGGATAAGACAACGACTAAGTGTCACGCCCCCAACCTGAAGAGGCGTGGCCGGCACCCGGTGCCATTCTCGGCCCGAGCATACCACTCTATAACTATGAACTTTATAGGGGTAACCCTCAACCTAGGCCGATGAGGTCATATTCTGAATCATTTGAAAATAACGTCTACAACCAGAAATACCAAACTAAACATTTATATAGGGTCGGTAAATCCACAATACTGATATAAAAAATGTACAAGACTCGTCTACAAGCCTCTTAGGGATAACTGAACTGTATCATGGTCAGGACAGGGCCTTGACCTACCCATCAAACTGGTATATATATAATAGACTCTAAGGTATAAACCTGGTAATTCCGAAGAAGTGGAGCTAACCAACCAAGCTTATGTTTGACTTTGTCTACTGGGAAGGTCTATCCAGTTGTCTATCAGAACCTGCAGGTAGAAATGCAGCGTCCCCAGCAAAAGGGACATCATCACAAAATAATCTACCGAGTATGTAAGGTAACAGAATAACATAAAGCTGAAACTGAACTAATAATACAATAACTGAAAGTACCTAGGAGTCAAATATAATTTGACAATATGCTTACCTGACTCATCTCTCTCAATATAGTAACTAAAATAGTTGTCCTGGCTTATAAGGCTCGATATGTGTAACTGCTCTGCCGTAGTAGGTTGTCTCATAGGCGCTCGACCATACTAGGCTCTGTATCTCGACCATTCTGGGCTCGGTCAAAGGCGCTCGGCCATAAAAATCTCGGTATATAACTTACCATTTGATTATAGGTTATAGGGGCCTGCCCATCGATTATAGCTCGATGGTGGTGAAAATACTGTAATACTGTATATATATATATATATATATACCTTTTCTCTCTTGGCTGAAAAAAGACAAAACTAAATTGAATATGAAGTCCCAAAAAGGGAGAATGTTGTAACTTATGGGACTAGGAAAATGTACATAAATTAAGGGATATGAACTTCTCTTTATGTCTCGTTATCAAACACATGTAGTTACTGGATCATGCAAAAATGAAGTAAAGGTTTAGTCTTAACATAGTCGTCAATGCAACTCAACAACAAGCTTATGAAAACTAGCGCGCCAACCCTATAACAAAAAAATACATGCACTACTTAGATGGCGCTAGTATATCACGTATTTCAAACGATAACTCGAGTCTAAAATAAAACGGGCAGTATTTACTCTGATTTTACTGCTCTCTGAAGCCTACTATAGGCGAGATACAAACACAATACAATCAGTAACTCAAAAAAAAACCCAACTACAATTCGGGACCTTCTATACAACAAAAACCCAAACATACCATAACACACCCAATCAACAAGTTATTAATTAGCTTGAAATTGCAACGACGAGCGACCATCCCACTACCATACCACATGTGGCGTTTCTCCACGCCCTTTATCCTTCCAAACTCCATAAATCAGCAGCACAATAGGCCAATTGGACTACAAAACAACCCACTAAAAGTGAAATAAATCGAACTAACAACTTTCGATCACCGCCCCATGAGTTCTAACTATTAGAAAATGAATTTATCAATCTTTATTGATATTTAAAAGATTAATTACCTAAAGTAGACGTTTTCTTAACTATGAAGTACCTCGTGAAACTCAAACTACAAAGAAAAAGAGAGGTGATACAACGATACTTACGTTGTAGGGATCGTTCTAATGTTATCGCTTCTTGATTTCTTACTCGAGATATTAATATTCTTTAAAAGCCTAGAAGAGATCTTAAGGATATGTTTATGGGTGTTCTCTGGCCATTTTCTATTGAAAAATGAAGAGAAATACGATTAAAAACCTATATATATCAACTTTTGAAAAGTCAAAGAGGTGCTAGCTTGGAACCCTATCATTGGCCCCTCTTCCGACGCATATATCTTTTTATCCAGATGTCATATGAATGAACGGTTAAGAGCATTAGTAACTAACTTCTATTACCTTCAAATTTGTATATAATATGTCCCAAAAAGATCTCATATAATGCACTAAGGTATTTCACGAAAAGCTTTAGTGACACACCTACTTGTCACCTATGCAGTCTGCGCAGTCTCGCAAAACTACAAATATCTCTCTACTCCGGTGTCGTACCGACAAACAGTTTAATGTATTAGAAACTAGACTCATAGATCATAAATTTTATATATGGATCATCCTGTAATTCCAAGTATACTAGGATAAAAGCTCTGCTACATTTGACCTAATATTCAACATATTTTGAATGTAACTTGTGATGACCTTTGCCAACTTTTGTTCCACAACTCGCTTGACTCAAAATGTAACACAAGACTATCACACAACTAAATTAACTCATAAAATAACATCCTTATCACATTAATAACCTTAGTATCACCCAAAAATTATATGTCATAACATTCCCAACTTGTCGACATTCGACGAAACTTATTTTCTTCATTTTTTTTAGCTTCTAAGCCTTTCAACCCTCTTGGTACTTGTTATTCATGATATTAAATATTTGTAACCTTCAAGGTAACGTGATTAACTTACTTTATGTACTTTCAATGACGATCTCATTTCTGATCTTACATCAATTAACTTATGATGTACTCTCATGTGCGAAAATATGGGGTATAACATCATTCCCTCCTTTGGAACATTCGTCCTCGAATGTTGACTGATGCGCCTATCAGTCTCATAACCTATAGCTTTTATGAATACTTTAATACTATCCTTTCCATCTAGGCAACTATTTTGTGAATAAATTTAAAGGCCAGGGCATTCCCCCTTTTAGGCCTCTTTCTTACCCCGCAACTTGTGGTCGGAATCCTTCCAATCTCGTCATTGTTGCTACCTTTTGTGATCCATCTTGTATGAATCTGTCCTTTTATGCCCCTATGCGACTCTTCTCATCTTTTTTCTTCATCTTTTAGCCAATCTCTAGGCCTCACTTTGGGAATATATACAAAACTTTGACAAGTTGTCCCTTTGGGCATCTATAGGTGTATTAAAGTTCTTTGCTCGGTACTTTGTCAAACTTACGACTATTGTTATACCTTGTTTCATACCCTCAGTTATCTATGCTTATGGATTTACTAAAACTTGGTAGGTTATAATATACCATAACTCTTACTTCGGTTTATTATTACCGAGATCTGCTGCATAACTCCAGGTTACTCTCTCGCTGCTTATCCTATATGTATAAATCTAAGTCCTTTAATTCTTCCTCATTAATGTTCATCTTAAAAATGACGTCCTAATCTCATATTATACTTTGGAACTTTTATCTGCCTATTGTTGATTCATCTTACTATTGATCTATATTCTACTATTGAAAACTTGAAATGTCTTACGTAATACATTGTCACTGGGGCTCACATCTCATGGGGGAACATCTAAATTTATTTTCTTGATCCACTTAAGGACAATACTATACTTCAATAACTTATTTTATAGCATCCCAACATGATTCATCTTATGGGGGGGTATTCTAATCATATGCAATTTATGAAATCCATTTTCTTTAAATTATTATTGAATCAAAGAACAAAACGGCATCCACTTATCTATCATAATTACACTATTATTCTACTACCAGGGCAGCATTCCCTCGTTTATAAATGCTCCTAGTCTTAAACTCCTCCGAGTTCATTCAGACTGCACTGAGCTTTCTATAACTTACGGAAACCATGAGCTCTCTTGTTTTGATGGGATTAATCTCGAGGCCTCACCTATTCTTGTCACCTTCTCACTCACCTTTCTCATCCTTACTCCTATATACCTAAAACCTTGTCGCACTATACTTTAGCTTGCAACCTACACATATCTATTTATACTACCTGCAACATTCCTTTAACCTGCTAGCACCATAAATTTCCTTTAGTGCATCCATGATTGTCTTTACATGTGAGCAACTAATTTTGCTGGTCGTTTGGCCACTTTTGCATGAATACTTGACTTACCATAGTACTCGCGCATATTGGAGTTCCATGTATCCCATATGATCTCGAATATTACATTTGATTTTCGTTCATTAGCCACGATAGGTTCCACTTTTCTTATGGAGTGTATACAAATAGCTTGAAGCCTTCTTCCTTATTTTCTCAGCTAGTCTTTCATTGCAATGCTTAGGGAAGACCCTCTAACTCTTGTAAAGATGCGCGCTTATTACATTGTATACCCCACAAAATTCATGATGTTCTTACTCGCCTATCATTATCCTTAGTTACTTACATACATGCCCTTGTGCTCGTAGGGTTGCTTCTGGCTTGAAATTTTGATGGTCTCCCTGGCACTCTCTTTTATTTCCATAACACTTATACGGTACCTTTTACTACCACAACTCCTATCTGAATATTTCTCAAGGATTACGATGTTGTATCTGCGAGACTGAATTTCCTATGTTGGGTTTCACTGCGTTTATCTTGCATGATCTACTGATTTATCTAAGACCTCTTTACTAGACATAACTAAGTTATTCCTGAATCAACTACTAAGTACTCGTTAGTCCATGCTCATAATTATATTCTGTGTAACCTCTCTTGGGTTATGTCATTGTCTTAACTTACCTTTTGCATTGGCGCCTAACGTATCAAGTGTTCATTCGCACTTTTTTATCAATAACATTTGATGTGGGAACTCTTACTGCCTCTCCCCTGCGTCGTGTTTGCATAATGTTCTGGAGTCATAGCATATTTATAGGATCTGAATAAATGCAATATCATTCTTTTCGCCATTTTACCACATTCTTCCTTTACTATTCGATAGTTACCTGAACCACTTAGCTCCGACTTAATACCATATCACACCATCTTCCCCCCTTTAGGGAAGTATTAACATCTAATGGTATAAAGACTTACTTATAAATATTTTACCTCTTCATCTTCGACGTCTTTTCACGTCTTCATTGACTCTTACTCGCCTTGTGGTAACCCGTATGTACCATGCATAATTTAATATCTTACGCATGACAGTGACACATAGTGTAACTGGCATACTTAGTCCCTTAAGCTTAACTTCTCTCAAAGTCTTTTATTTTGGGGGAGGGTCTTCTTGAATGACCTTTAAATGTTATTCTTCTGTTGTCCATTTTGTTATTGCTGGAACACAATCTTTGAAATTCTCTTGATGTTGACTATTAGTACATCATTTGATCCCTAATTGATGTTCAATTTATCTTGTTCTCTATACCATGCTGATTTCTATTACTCCGGGGGTCAAGCTTAGCATTCTGGTAATCACATTCGAGTCACCAACTGATTTCTCGAAATGAGGGTATGACTTTATGGCTTATATAGTCTTATTGTCTCAAGGCCTGTCACCTCTTGTCTCTTCCTTCACTTGACTGTAGACTCTGACATTCTGTCATATTTTGATGTATTGTTATCACCAATTTATCACATATTACTCATAATGCTTCATTTACTCTCTTCTTATTTTCCGGCTATGTTTATTACTTTATTATGAAAATTTTCATAAAACGTACTTTTACTTTCAGCTCCCCTTATTTCATCTCACTGACTCTTTTGGATGCCTAACATTCTCTCTCTCTCTCTCTCTCTCTCTCTCTCTCTCTTTTACTAGGGGCGGGAGTCATACTAAGGTAAACATTTATCCCTTCTAGGATTCTGCTGCCCATCTTCTAAAATTTATAAACATTCTAGTATTCATATCTTACCATACAATTCTAGAGTGCATCATTTGGGTGCCTCACAAGGAGATCTATTAACACGTTTGCACTATCCTTCAAAACTTTTAGATAATGATAACCATCCATCCACCACTTTCGATTACTCTAAACCTAGTTGGATCCTGATATCCCATTCTTCTATTAAACTATACATGTTAACTCCCATAAGGCATAACTGAGATGAGCGTTATCAATATATATCTCTGTTGCTGTTGAAAGTTACTCAGAACACTTATATTTCTCTGCCTGAATTGTAAATACTGATAATCTTCACTAACTTGGCACCACACACCCTTCTTCACCTTGCTTCTTTCACTTGTTGAAAGTTGTGTCTACCTTCTGATTCTCTTATTGATTTTTACCATCTGGGTGGATAGATATTCATGCCTTAGGACTCTTTATCAAGAAGCTTACACGTCTTAGTACACACATGATCTGCTGAAGACCTCACATTTACTTATCGTAAACATGATGCAAAGTTGAGTTCTTCTGACTCAGCTCTTCCACAACCACATTCAATCTCTTACCAACTGTCTTTCTATTGTTTTATTATGAATAAAGTAGAATTTAAGAGTTTGAATTCTTACAACTGAGACTACCACATGATCTAGAGTAAGAATAAATAGTGACAATTCTAAATGCCATGTAGCCTCCTGCTTATAAGTGTGGTGCACAACACACCCATAAACAAAACTCTACCAGACACGACTTGTAGACTCCCTAGGATTGAACTGCACTAATACCACGTTTGTCACGCTCCAAACCTGAAGAGGCGTGACGGCACCCAGTGCCATACTTGGCCCGAGCGTACCACTTTGTAACTTTGAACTCTAGAGGGGTAACCCTCAACTTAGGCCGATGAGGTCATATTCTGAATTATTTGAAAATAACGTCTACAACTAGCAATACCAAACTAGGGCTGGTAAAGCCACAATACTGATATAAAAAATGTACACGACTCATCTACAAGCCTCTATGGATAACTGAGCTCTATCATGGTTGGGACAGGGCCTCGACCTACACATCAAACTGATATATATATATATATATATATATATATATATATATATATATATATATATATATATATATATATATATATATAATGTACTCCAAGGTATAACACGGTAACTCCGAGGAAATGGATCTTACCAACCAAGATGATGTTTGACTTTGTCTACTAGGAAGGTCTATCCAGCTGTCTATCAGGACCTGCAGGCATGAAATGCAGCATCCCCAACAAAAGGGACGTCAGTATCAAATAAGATACCGAGTATGTAAGGCAACATAATAACTGAAAGCTGAAACAGAATTGATAATACAATAACTGAATGTACCCGGGAGTCAAATATAATTTGAAAATATGCTTACATGCTGATACTTACTCATCTCTCTCAATATAGTAAGTAAAATAGTTGTTCGGACCTATCAGGCTCGGTATGTGTAACTGATTTTCCATGGTAGACTCGCTTATAGGCACTCGGTCGTACTAGGCTCTGTATCATGGCCATTCTGGGCTTGCTCATAGGCGCTCGACCACAGTAGGCTCGGTACATAACTTAACATCTGATTAGAGGTTACCCAATAGGGGCCTGCCCATTGATTATTGCTCGATGGTGGTGAAAGTACTTATACTATATATATATATATATATATATATATATATTGACTCTCTGCTCTCTTCGGTGAAAGAAGATAAAACTTAAATGAATATGAAGTCCCGATAAGGAAGAATGTTGTAACTTATGAGACTAGGAAAATATACATAAATTCAGTAATATGAACTTCTCTTTGTGTCTCGTTACCAAACACATGTAGCTACTGGATCATGCCAAAATGAAGGAAAGGATTAGACTTAACATACCTCAAGTCTTCAATGCAACTCAAAAACAAGCTTATAACAACTAGCGTGCCAACCCTAAAACAAAGAAATATATGTACAACTTAGATGGCGCTAGTATATCACGTATTTCAAACGATAACTCGAGTCAAAAATAAAATGGGAAGAATTTCCCTTGATTTTATTGCTCCCTCAAGCCTAATATAGGCGAGACACAAACACATTACAATCAGCAACTCAAAAACAACCCAATTACAATTCGAGACATTCAATACGACAAAAACCCAAACATACCATAACACACCCAATCAACAAGTTATTAATTAGCCTGAAATTTCAACAACGAGCGACCATCCCACTACCATACAACATGTGGCATTTATCCACGCTCTTTATCCTTCCAAACTCAATAAATCAGCAGCGCAATAGGACAATCACGAGTGGACTACAAAACAGCCCCCTAAAAGTCAAATAAATCGAACTCACGACTTCCGATCACCGTCCCGTGAGTTCTAACTATTAGGAAATGAATTTATCAACCTTCCTTGATATTTAAAAACTTAATTAAATAATTTAGATGTTTTTAACTATGAAGTACCTTCCAACTCATACCATAAAGAAAAAGAGAGGCGATATAGCGATACTTACGTCGTAGGCATCGTTCTAATGTTATCGCTTCTTGATTTCGTACTCGGAATGTTAATCTTCTTTGAAACACTAGAAGAGAGCTTAAGTATATGTATATGGGTGTTCTCTGGTCGTGTTCTATTGAAAAAACGAGAGAAAACTGATTAAAAACGTATATATATCAACTTTTAAAAAGTCAAAGAGGTGCTAGCTTGGCACCCTATCATTTTGCCTTCTTCCGGTGCTTATATCTTTTTATCCGGAGGTCGCATGAATGAATGTTTAAGAGCGTTCAAAATTAAATTCTATGACCTTCAAATTGGTATATAATATTTCCCACAACGACCTCATATAAAACTTGAAAGGTATTGCGCAAAAAGCTTTAGTGACACACCTACTTGTCACATATGCAGTATGCGCAGTCTCGCAAAACTGCAAATATCTCTCTACTCCAATATCGTACCGATAAACGGTTCAATTAATTAGAAACTAGAATCATATATCGTCAATTTGATATGTGGATCATCCTGTAATTACAAGTATATTAGGAGAAAAGCTCTGCTACATTTGACCTAATATTCAACACATTATGAATGTAACTTGTGATGACCTTTGCCAACTTTTGTTCTACAACTCGTTTGACTTCAAAATATAACACACGACTATAATAAGACTAAAATAACTCATAACATAACCTCCTTATCACGTTAAGCACCCTTGTATCACCCCAAAATTATATGTTATAACATTTCCAACTTGTCAACATTCGGCGAAACTTATTTTCTTCATTTTGTTTAGCTTCTAAGCCTTTCAACCCTCTTGGTACTTTCTATCCATGATCTTAAAGATTTGTAACCTTCAAGTTAACATGATTAACTTACTTTATATACTTTTAATGACAATCTCATTTCTGAGCTTACATCGATTGACTTATGATGTACTCTCACGTACGAAAATATGGGGTGTAACACTGAGGGACTATGGTATTTTTGTTGATTGTGTTCCAATTTGGTCTGATAATCCCGATGCCATAAAAATTGCAAAAAATTATTGTCAACATAAGAGAACAAAGCACATTGATATTAGACATCACTTTTTCAGAGACTGCTGAAAAAGGAAATATCTCATTCAATTTTTTGTAAAACTGAAGATCAAATTGCTGATATTTTTACTAAGGCATTGAGTAGGGACCACTTTGAAAAAAATAGATTGGAACTGGGATTAATAAATACTTCCAACTAGGTTGAACCCCAATGATTGTCTAGAAAAAAATTATAATCAGATGTAGATGGTTGAGTATAATGTGCTTGATTTATTATCATGTTTTTCTTCAGCTCACACACTCGCATAGAAAAGTCTAGCTGATAACTATGCCTTATGATAAAATCCTATTTTGTTGAAGCTTTACTGCAGAAATGACTAAAGAGTTGCTAAGGAGTTGGTTCTTTGACTCGGGTACGTGCATGTTGTCATAAATCATTAGAACTTAATAACTAAAATTACTGTTATACTTAGACTCTCTAATCCTGTTAGCATCACTCCTATTTGTTATTAACAATGAGGATCAAGGTAAATCCTAGAGCAATTAGAGTATAATTACGTTTAAAAGTCTAGCAGTCTAAAGTAACCGTTATTAGCGTCCCGTTAGAACTACCCTCCTTCTAGTCAAATCAGGACTACCCTCCTTAAAATCCCTCTTGTGATACATCTCTCAGATCTCACTATTCCTCTCAAACCTAAGCAAGAACCAAAAAAAAATTTCTCGTCTTCTCATCACCATAACTAAGTCAAGCCAAACTCCCTCTAAGGAAAAATATTCATCAAGACTGAAGCAAAACCCAAAACCATGAAGCCCAAACCTAAGAAAAATGTGAAATTAACCAGTGAATTTGCACCCGCACCTGTTTCATCTCCACCTATACTCTCTATTGTACTTACATCATTGTCCCCTGCTACTATTGCACCTACAATTTCGACCTCTACGAGACCTTCATCTCCAAAATCAACTGCTCATGCACCTTTACCTGTTCCCAAAATCACCTCCAAACCTACTAAGATCAAGGCTACGTCAAGGAAATCAGTTAAGAGTGAGAAGGTGGTGATTTGCGCTGCTGCTAAGGGGGAAACAATAGTTAATGAAGTTATGGATTATGGGGAATCTACATCTGTCAAGGCTAGTCAGGTAAAATTACCTCTATCAAAGCTTGATGTTCTAGAGGATAATATTGTAGAAACTAAAGTTGTAACTTAGGAGAAAATTATGGACATGATGAATGTTATACATGTGGTTGAGAGGGAGGGTGAGAAAGAACAAGTGAATAAAGAGGCTTTTGATGATATTTCTTATAGATGAAATGAGGATAAGTTGATGAAGAAGTTGATGGAGAGGGATGAGAAGAAGCCATTCATGAGGAGTATCAGGTTTAGTAAGTGGCTCACAGTACGTATGAGAAGAAGAGTGAGAATGAGGGGGAACAAAGTGATGAAAAAGAGAGTGAGGTAAAAGAACAATTAAGTGAACAAGTGGGAGACTCTGGAGAAGAAGAAAAAGAAAGTGAGGGAGAAGGTGACTCTAAGAGTGAAAGTGATGAAGATGAAAAATAAAGTGAAAGTGAGGGGACTGAACCTGAGATTGAGGAAGAAAATACTAGTGGGAAATCTGAAGGCTCTATGGCTATTGGGAACACGGTCATGGCCCCTTTATAAGAAGTTCATGGAGAGGAAAGGATGAGGCCTTCGTTAACTCCTTTTGTTAGAGATGAGGAGGTCAGCAATGATGAGGATGATTTGCCTTTGTCTGAGGTAGGAAAAAAGGGCAGGAAGGCCCTTGTGAGATCTACAAAACAAGTTCTCCGAGCAAGGAAAGAAGTGGCTCCTCATGCTAGGACTCCTCTCTCCAGGAGTAAAAATAAAGGATGTTGATGAACAGATGATCAAGGAATCCAGAGGTGCCAAGAAAACAAGAAAGCAAACTCCTATTGTGGAACCTGTAGTTGAGATGGATGAAGAGGATGATCTTGATCCTTCTCTGCAAGCCAAGAAACCAATAGTAGAAAGGACTGTCGTTAAACTCACCAGGGCACCTGTCACCTCTAATAAGGCCAGCAAAGGAAAGAAGAAGAGGTTTATACCTGTTGTGGTTGATAGGCTAACTGAATTCAAGAATAGAAAAGTGTTGAATGGGAAGATACTTGCAAATATAGATGTGAAGGGTATAGCCCCGTTGGTTGAAAAGCTTGATCTACAGGGATGGAGACATATGTTTGTTAAGCCATTTCCCCTTATGTGCCTAGTGTAGTTGAGTTTTATGAAAACTTCCAATTTGATGGCAAGGTGGTCAAGAGTTATGTAGGATAATTAGACATGGAGTTTGATGCTGAAGAGCTTGGGATGCTACTGAACATTCCTTCCCTAGGATTTGACAACTATCTGAAGAAGAAGTGGCCGACTAGAGATAATGATGTGGACACATGCATTGTAGTTATCATGAAATTCTCTTAAAAGTTTGAGCTGGATTCTCCCCTAAAGGTGTACAAGACTGACATGACTCCTTTTCAAAAACGACTGTTTCACTTTGTGAACTCCTGCATTCTGTAGAGATCTTAGAGGAGGCATGATTCCACCCCTCTTGAAATGGTTGTGATAGAATTGTTGGATATAGGTAGAGCCATCAACCTTCCTAGCCTGATGATTCAAGATATGGAAAGGACTGCAGACACCTCCAAGCCTAAGCATGTTATGCCTTATGAATTCAAGTTAACTAAGATGTTTAACAAGGTCAACATTTCCTTGCTTGAGCTAAAGTTTGGGAACCACAATGATGTTATGGATGCTGTTACCCTCAAGCAGTGTGGCTATGAGCAGATCCAGGCTAGAGGGCCAACAGGTTTTGCTATCTTACCTAGTAGCAGTAGGGTAGTTGAGCTCTCTAAAAGGTTAGAGCTCGCTCTTGAGAAGAATGCTAAGCTTATAAAAGACAATGATGAGCTAAGGAAGGAAACCAGACAACCTAGGGGGGAGCTCATGAAAGACAGAGAGGCTCATGCCCAACAGATTTCCACCCTTGTGAAAGCCTTGACCACCTCATCTTTTCACCCCTGATCCCAGTCTTTTACCCCTTGTCTCCAGTTTGCTTTATTAACCTAGTGGTGCAATTTTTTTTCTTATTGTAGTTCTGAGTAGTTACAGGATGTTTCAGTTTATTTTGTTCTAATGTTTTTGTTCAAGGCTCTGGGCTTAGTTTGGCACTACTTAATGAACTATATTATGTTGTTTTCATGCTTCTCACATAGTGTTATCATCAACATGGTTTATCTGTATTAATAATTCTTGAGTTTTTCGTCACGATCCCAATCTCCTACCTTAGGATGTTGTGATGGTAAATATTCTCTAAGACTAGGTAAGTGTAACATTTAATAATAACTTAACAAAAATAATCAACAGAAATACTAAAGCAAGATTGATAAACTCATATAAACTTCAAAAATAGGATCTCAACAACACTCTCCCCAAAATCGGTGGAATTGAGTCATAAGCTCTACAAGATAATCAAAAATGTCTACTACAACACTGTTTGAATAAGAAAAACAACAAAATGAAATGATAGGGAAGGTGACTCCGAGGCCTGCGGACGCCGAGAAGGTATACCATGAAGTCTCTAGAAGGCAACTAACAGGCAATCACTGATGTCCAGCATGGGAAAATGTACCTGGATATGCATAAAAATATGTTCAGAAGCATAGAATGAGTACACCACAATGGTACCCAGTAAGTATCAAGACTAACCTCAGTAGAATAGTGACGAAGCCAGGTCAAGACACCTACTAGGACAAGAATAACATAGCAAAAATGTAATAACAAGAGGTAATGGGAAACATAGAAATAAATGATATTGAACCGGGTTAATAACGTAGACTAATGACAGAATTGTAAGTGTAAAGATAACAAGAACGGATTCAAATAATGAGAACTACAATTGGCAATACGGGCAAAACTGATAAGACAAGGAAGAAACTAAGCAACAAGAATTGTTCAGCCAATAACTCGTTTCAATATGAAATGCACAAAATGAATCACAACCGAGATACCCCTCGTATTCACTTTTCAAAATTACAATCACAATATTTCCTTATATAACGGGGGAGCCTTACTTTTAGTTATAAAAATCATTTTCCCCGAAATAGCTACCCGCATTTTAACCCGCCTTATCACACCGTGTGGCTTCAAGTAGTTTTCCTACTAGCAACACGCGTATTAAGCCCACCTTATCTCATCGCATGTGTATCAACTCCAAGCCTTATACCACCGCATGCGTATCAATATCACAATATAATTACGACTCGCACCACAAGTGCCCATACGTGACAACTTTCCATAAAAATTAACAATATCATTAACAATGAAAGATATAACATGTTAAGAAAATTCAATTAAAAGCATGATGAGAGTCTAAATAGCCTAAACCGGTCAGATATCAAATATAGCAAGTGTACCCACTCATCACCTTGCGTACACAGCTTTCACATAACACAATAAGCACAAACAAATCAATTCATAAGGGGTAATTCCCCCACACAAAGTTAGGCAAGAAACTTACTTCAACTAGGCCAACTCAACCCTCAAAAATAGATTTTCCCCTAAAATTCACCTCCACACGGCTCAAATCTAACCAAATTTGACTTAATATCACCATATAATGCAAGGGAAAACAATTACAATAGGTATATCTATGCTTTACACTTTTTTCAAAAAGTAAACCCTTGGCCCGCGCGGTCTAAATTCGGGTCCAAGGGTAGATTCCGACTACCCATAACCCCACGAATCCACATATATAATTAGCTTCAAAATCTGAGTCCAAATCGACTCTCAAACTAAAATTCTTACTTTTCAAAAACTAGACAAAATTTCCCAATTTTTTCTCTTTGATTCACATAAATTTGATGTTAAATCTAAAACACAATCATGAAATAAAATCAGAAATTGATTAAAATCACTTACCAATGTTTGTAGATGAAAATCCCCTCTCTAAATCACCTCCTACCGAGGCTAGGGTTCTACAATGAGAGAATATGTTGAAAAATCCCGACTCCCAGCCCCTTTGTCCAGCTACAGATGTCGCATTTGTGGCACATGGTTCGCATTTGCGAACACTAGAAATTTCGAACCCGGGATCACATTTGCGCACCCTGACAGGCTCTAAAAATTTCACAGTTGCAATAGAGGCTTCGCAATTGCGAAGCTGGACATCTTCGCAAAAGCAAACAATTCGTCGTAAATGTGATCCAATCCCCAGACATGGTGACTTCTCAATTGCGAATGGGTGAGTCAAAATTCGGACAATAGAGCACCCCCTGTCACCTTCACAATTGCGAGGCTGGTGCTCGCAATTACGATAACAGAGCACCAGCACACCAGCAATTTCAATTTCAGTCCGAAACATTCTGAAACATGTCTGAAACTCATCCGAGCTCTCGGAGCTCCAAAACAAACATCCACACAAGTCTCAAAACATCATATGAACTCTCTCTCACGATCAAAACACAAAAATATCATCTATAACTACGAATCGAACACCACAACACATGAATTTCAATGTAAAGTTCAAGAATTACTAGAATTGCAACTAAGCGTCTGAATCCTATCAATTCAACTCCAAAAGATACCAAAGTTAGCAGACAAGTTCTAAATATCATAACGGGCCTATTCCAAGTCCCAAAATAAAATTCTGAGCTTGGTAGCTAAAAGTCAACCTGCAGCCAAACTTCTAAACTTCAAATTGCCAATTTTCGGCAAAACAACACAAATCGACCTACGGACTTCCGAATTTGATACCGAAATATTCCCAAGTCCAAAATCATGATACGAAGCTATCGGAGCCATCAAAACACTGTATTGGGGTTGATTTCAATAAATTTAAAGTTTGGTCAACAATTATATCTTAAGCTTCTATGTTAAGAACCAAAGGGTCTAAATCAACCCAAAATCTTCCCGGAATAAAACCAATCAACCCCCTAAGTCATAAAGCATAAACACATGTGTGTGAATAGTCAAAAGGAGAAATGAGGTGCAATTACACAAACAACTGATCGGGTCGTTAAACTTGTGTTGTAGCCTTGATGGCCATGAATCTTGTATTAGCTATGCTTGTACTGTCTAACATCTTTTTATTTATTTATTTTTATGATGCCAAAAAGGGGAAGATAGAGTTGGAGTTGCTTGATTTTCTTGTTGTATATCTGATGTACTTGCCCTGAATTATGTCACGGTATGTTTATGTGCCACTGCTATTGAATTAGGTCATCGTCCAAGAAGATATGCTTGCTTAAGTGATAGACAAGAGTCACAAGAATTGTGGAGTCCTTGAAAATGTATAAGTCCTATCAAATGAGAAGTTGAATATGCATAGGGCTCCTAAAATATCTCTGAGCCCAGTAAACTTAAATACTATCTTCTTGGACTGCAGGAACTACATTTTCAACACTCAAGTTGATTACTAGTCTTAGTGTTCTTCTTGAGTCAGTTATTAATATGTTTTAGGAATTCGAGTTGTAATCAAATGTCATACATAATCAATGAGTTGAAGTAATTGTTTGAGTTTTCAAGTTAGAGTAACTTGTAAGTCAAATAGTTGAAGTAGGAAAACTAGTGTGTATTGATTCACACGTCTTGTAATCGGTACATTTGGCTCATTTATTTTAGTGAAGTTGAAGTTAAAATCCTACATGGTAGGTTGTGATTTTTGTACCTTTGAGCCGGATGATTGTTGTGTTTATTTTACTGTTTATTTCTTTTATACTTATGGAATAAGGTAAACAACCAAGTTCTTTAGTAGTTTAGAAACGCACTCAAACTTACAAAAAGTAAAAAGTGTCTGATCATAATATGATCTATTTGAGTCATAAGTTGCTAGATATTTTATGAGTGTTTGCTCAGTATTTGAAGTAGATTTTTGCAAAATTTGAACACTCAAGCATACTTAATGCTTCCCGAATCAAGAGGATCAATACTCTATACAAAAAGAAGAGTTTATATATATACTTTTGTAAATTCTAAGACATTCATACCTTAAGATGTAACTGAAAAGAGAGAGAATTCATCTTGAGAACTATAATAATATGTATTAGTTAAATAATAACTGATAACAATTTATATAAAATCACATTAAATATATTTATTGATTTGATAAACACATGAATATTTTTTCGAATCTTCGGTATTCTATTTGAATATAGGTGGCACAAAAACACCTTCTGGTTCCTAAAATGATGTACAATGGGAATGACATTTATCTCATTACTCATTAGCAATCTAGGCTTTTGATTTATTATTTCGTGGGAACAACCCCGCAGATGGATCAACCTTATCATGATTGTTTAAGATTGTTGATTGGCATGTTGTAAGTCATATATTTTATTAATTTTTTTCTATATTATTTTTCCCATAGAAGATTGATGTATGTTAAGAAAAAAAGAACTACTAGTCATCATCTCTTATCCACGTATGACCTAAAATTTGTTATGTAAAATAAGCCAAAAGAGGACAAGCTAGCACACTTTCTTCAATAAATAACAAACCCCGAAAAAAGTACACTATTAGATAATATTGTTAATTTATACTAATGAAGTCCCCTTTTGGGATCATATCATAGTTAAAAAAATATTAACGTTTAGGTGAACCAGACTATCCTTAGTCATATAAAGATGTGCCCATAGGCGGACATACATCATAGGAAGAGTGGTCATCGACATTCGAAAACTTCGACAAAAACGTCATATATACTTACAATTATCATCAATATATAGTCAAATATTAATAGTAGACTTTGTACCAATCTTTATGAGCAGTAATAAATCCAATCTTAATATAAAGGTTCCCCACGACCCTCAAACTCTAGGCCTCTCTCAATTTACCTATAAAACAGTACAGTTTAATTTATAGCGTGGTTTATAGACAAGCGAATTGATTTGATCCCACAATGATAAATAAATAAAATAAAATATAAGACTTAGCATTAAAATTGAGATAAAATAGCAGATAGCTTGGTTCCGGGAGTAGGGCTTCCGAAGGCAGCAAATAAGAGTATCGTAAGACAAAAAATAAGTATTATTTAGCTTGGAATAATGTGTAGCATAAGTTTGTTAGAGAATTGTTATCCTACAATGGCTGTTAAAGTCACTATTTATAGCTATACCTAGGGAACAAGGTCTTAGGATCAAGCCCTTCGTAAATGATAACAATCGGGGTCATTGATGAATATGACAACATGATATGAATGCCAAAATTCTCTGTAATGGATTGTGTGTTTAATACTGAGGAATATTCTTCATTTAAAGTCATTTGGTGGTAAATATTCGTTTTCCTTCGTTAACAATGTTTCCTTCGGTGACTGCCCGGTGTAAACCGAAACTATTGTTCTCGTTCCTTATTTCCACTCGTTTTCTCTTCCATCTATCTTTGATTCCATGTGTCATTCTATATTTCTAGTATTTAACGTGAACCGATTTTACCTTGTACAGATAGTCCCCCTACTTTCCGGTAGCACATCTTTGTGTCATCAGGAAGTTGGTGAAGATTTCTTTCTTGGCAGGAAATTTTCTGAACCCTTCTGAAAAGTTTTTGACGCTTGATTAGATGCACATATCCCCCCATTTAATAATCTGAATACGTGTTACCCCATGATTTAGCAATATTTTCACAGGTTATTGAGGTAATCATGACCACGATTCTAGCCGCCTATTCCTTTACTTATACGCCTCATTCTTCTTCGTTTACCCTTCACAGTTATACAAACTCTCTCAATTTCTTTGCATTCGACTCTTTTTTTATTTCACTTTTCTTTAATCTTTTTATTCAAAGAACTATTATTATCTTCTGCTGATCATGGATTCTTCTTTCTAGAATTTTGATTCTCTCTTCGGCGGAGTTCCGAAGGAGAACAAAACCAAAGAAACTACCATTGATGTTGACACCCCTATGGTGAGCACCATCATTCCTAAAAGACTCAATACAGCCAAGGTCTTCGAAGAGAAGTTTCCTTCTTCAAGTTCTCGCATTTGGGATGTTGGCATAAACCCTTCTTCTATCTGCCCTTCCAGCATTGTTGTTATGAAGGAGGATTGTGATTGCCATGATCTGAACATCATTACTCCCGAACTGGTGGAGCGAGTAACCTTCGCTAAGAAGTGCTTCATATACGTTTAGACGTACCCATTTACTTTGGATGCATTCTTTGAGCAGGGGAATTGACCCCGTGATTTAGGAGTTGTGCCACAAATACCAGATTTGTTTGGCATAGGTGGGCCCTTCGTATGGCGAACAGTGACATGCCTACGGTGGCTATGCCAGGAGACAAATAAAGAGCTCACCTGGCTCACATGATGAATCTCTCTTCCCCTGAGATTTTTCATGGGGGAGTAATAAATTTAGTAAACGTGGATACCATGCTTTGCTCACCAACATGGATGACGATAACGACCGTGGATAAATGGGCGATTTGTCTTTGTTACCACCTGGGATATCATCCTGTCCACAACTTCATCTTTCCCTGAGTCCAGAACACATACACGTAAGTTCAAAGTCTATATTTTCCTAAAAAAAGTTGTTTCATATCGTTAATGATCCTTATCTTTTCATTATTTCAACAACTCATTCGATACCACCAAGGGTTGAAGACTTGGACTAGTGGGTTTCGAAGATTCTGGACATTACCACGCCGGAGACCTGCCAGTCTGGCCGCCAAATACGAGTGTAAGGCTAAAAATCATGGTAAGTTAACTCGTGAAATTGATTTTTTCCTCATCTCATTTTTGTGCATAAGAAAATTTATTAATTTCCTTTTGCGTTGAATTCAGGTCTCCTGCGAGACTTTGTTACAATCCCTGAGGAGGATGTTTTGGCTGATCCTGCGAAGGTTGCGAGGTTGTTGAAGGAGGCTTTCACCCAATCTGGCACCATTGGATCTTCTTTCAGTACAAGAGCCTCCTCTCGGAGTCCCTGGCCAAAGAACAAGCATCCAAAAAGGTGGCATTCTTCCTTGGCCGAGGGAAAGAGTAAAAAGGTAAAGAAAGCTACGCCCAAGCCAGCCGCAGTCACTATGGTGACTGATGATAGCGGGGAAGCTAGTGATGATGGGGGCTTCCCTACAAAGGAGATAACGACCTTCATCAGCTCAACATAATGCTCAATTTGAAGAGATTATAACCCTGACCGAGGACGATGCTCGAGCGCTCTGGGAGACTTTGACTTGGTAGAGAATGCCAATTCTCCCTTTCCTGTACCAGTTGTTGCTCCTGGTACTATGAGGCTGAGTACTGGGCTTCTTTTATCTTCGGTTGGTGAGAAACCAACAACCAGCACTGCCTTTGCCACAACTGCTTCTCTACCCACAACACCATCAGCTTCATCTCCTTCCACGTCGGCCATAACTTTGCCACTAGCAACTATTACACGAGAGGAGGATGTCCCTCTTACCTAGTCCCTAGACCATGGAATTTGGGGCACAATTGCTCGCCCCCTTCTAATGATCCTAGAGGAGGATGAGTGTCTCCCTCTCGGTATCTATCAAGTGCCATATTTTGTCCTAGCCGGTGGAGCTTGCTAACTATTTGAAGTTGCTGGCTTCAGAGAAAGATAAGAAGAAAATACACTATCTTTAGGGGGAGTGCATGATAAATAATTCCATGCACAACGCAGCAACGGTATTGTACTCGTTATTTTTACTGTCTATTTCCTTCTGACTTGCTATGATAGGGTTCTTAACTTGGGTTTTTACTTCGAAGGCCAACTTCTTTGCTTCCAAGGGCCTTCAGAAGTTGATCTTTGATAAAGAAAAGCTTAAGTCCGAGTGAGATCGACTATTGGTTATGAGGGAGGAAGTTGTTGCTCGCCTCCCAGTGCTGGAAGCACAAGCTGCTGAAGCTGCTGAGTTGAAGGCTCCGTTGTATCAGAGCGAGCAGGAAGGTGTTGGCCCTCAGCCAAGAAGCCTCCCAGTTAAATGTATAGTTTCAAGAAGCCAAGGTTAAATGGTCTGAGGCAACCTTGAATTCCAAGACTGTAGAGGTCGCTACTTCGAGGAGAAGCATGCCCAGATGGAGGATAAGTATAAGAGGATCATGAAACATAAAAAGGTTTATACAGCCACTATCCGTGATCTTGATCTTAGCCTTAGTGGTGCTAGATCCGAGAGGGATGGATTTTCAAGCGAGGTTGACCGGCTAAAATCAAAACTCCAGCGTCGAGCGGATTCCTCATTATTGAAAAAACACATTCTATGTATAGCATGGGGAGAAAAAGATTAGAAGAGGAAAAAATGGGCGTCAGTAATATTGATGCGAAAATCGCCAAGGCCTAAGAGCTGAAGTCAACCGCTCGAAGATGCCTCCCGGCTCAGTTCGATGCGACTGACTCTTCTGGTTCCATTTCCGAGTTCTCGGGAATCGAGGAGGAACTTGAGGAGGAGGATGATGAAGGACAAGATCCCGAGCTGACAAGAGATCCTCCTACTTCTCCTAGGACCACAGATGCCTCTTTTCCCCCGAGTTCTGAGGGCGATATAGCTTAGTTTTTTGTTTTCTTTTTCGTATTTTTGTACTTGTGCTGCTTGGAATGTTTTACAAATAAAAGTGTTTTTATGTTTAAGCATTGCAAAAAATTTACTTTTTTGCATCGCATTATGCGAGTCATAGGGTGAATTTTTCCCCGATAGCATTTTGGGTTTTGGGCATAAACTCTTCCAGAACCAACCCTTTATTGTGAGGGTGTTTTATAAGAGAGGACACTCTTATGTTTATGATGTTCTTGAAGAGGACGTCTCCTATTCATTCCATCACTAGCATTTGAAGTACTTAATTAACTTCCAAATGATAAAATTAATTCATCGTTTGGATAAGAACAAAAATAAAAGGACTTTATTTTATTCCTCCTATAATCAAATGCACATAAGCATTCCTTTTGCTGTTTGAAAAGAAATCGCTATTACATGTGGCTAATTTGTACTTGTTTCTGTGGGGCTGGCTGTGCAGTCACTGGTCTCGACGAGACACTTTTGTTCCCGAATTTTGTAGTCCCCGTTTCTGTGGCAATCAGGTTGCGGTATTATCATATCACCCCCCCCCCAGTGTTCGAATGCGAAGGATGTGAATTGGAACACTGGAAGTCTTGATCCTTTGAGGATTCCACTAGTGATTGGTTGGATAATCTTTGGTCTGGTAGCAAGCTTCATTTCCTATTAGTACTTTGCTATCGAGCCAAATATTATCTAACCACCCCTAGTGGATTGTAGGGAAGGTTCACTCGTGAATTGTTGAATAGCCTTCGGTCCGACAGAAAGCTTCATTTCTAGTTAGGAACTTTGCTATCGAGCCAAAAACTATCTAACTATCCCGCAGTGGAATTTCATTTTCATGCCTTGTCATTTAAAGGTCTTATTTCTGTCGATGACATTTCCTTCGTAGTATGCTTTTCGTTGCTGCCTCGTTAAAAACCTTGCCAGAAAAATCCAATTAGGATAAAAACTGGACGAACGAAAAAAGAGTACAACATATACTTTCAGTATAGGTGGTGCTCATCAACAATAATACCTTTTCAGGTGTCTCGCATTCCAGTTTCTTGGTAATTTTACTCCATCTTGGTTTTCGAGTTCATATGATCCTTTATCGATGACAGCTAAAACTAGGTAGGAACCTTCCCACATCAGACCCAGCTTCCATGTGTTGATTTCTCGGGTGTTTTGAGTCACTTTTCTTAAAACTAAATTCTCCCGCTTTGAAATAATAGAGATTTGATCTTCGATTACTGTATCTTTCCATTCTATGTTTTAGGGCCACCAGTCTTAACCGGCCGGTCGTTCCGTGAGATTAGCCTTGTTTCCCCCGTTTCTGCTTTATCATATGTTTCTTAGCCTATTTATGTTGTGTTGGGTCAGTTGGTTCGGGTTCGGAGTGGTCGGGGTGAGAATTGAGACACTTAGTCTCTTAAATTAGCTTAATAGTTGAAAAAGTCAACTGGGATTGACTTATTGGTAAATGACCTTAGAATGCGTATTTTATGGCTCGGATAGCTTCTTTAGGTGATTTGGGACTTAGGAGTATGTTCGGAATGAAGTTTTGATGTCCGGTGTAGAATTATGCTTGAACTGCGAAAGTTAGTTTTGGGCGATTTCTGGTCGGTAATGGAAAATAAGCTATCGGGGTCGGAATGGAATTCTGACAGTTGGAGTAGGTTAGTAATGTCATTTTGGATATGTGTGCAAATTTTCAGGTCAATCGGAGGTGTTTTGGTTGGTTTCGGCATCATTGGCGAAATTTAGAAGTTTCAAAGTTCATAGGTTTGAATTTGATGTAATTTTGGTATTTTCGTGTTATTTTTGGTGTTTCGAAGGCTCGAATAAGTTTGAATGATTCTATGGGGTGTGTTGGTATGTTTGGTTGGGGCCCCGAGGGTTCGGTATTGTTTTCGGATGGTTGGCGGAGGTTTGAACATAGGAATTTGCAGCAAATAGCTGCTGGTGTGGCCGCACCTGCGGACGGGCAGCCGCGGCTGCGATGCCGCAGGTGTGAAGTATCCTGTGCAGGTGCAAAGATAGGCCAAACAAGAGGAATCAAAAGGTTCGAAGAATTGGACGCACCTGCGAAGCCGCAGGTGCGGAAAACGGATCGCAGGTGCGAGAATTGGACTGTTAGTGGGATTTCGCAGGTGCACACCTGGGACCGCAGGTGCGAGGAAAGGTCCGCATGTGTGGATTAACTGGGTAGAACAATAAAAAATTGTGCCTCTGCAAATATTCTGGCATTTTCTCCATAGTTGCATGCAGATTGAGCTGAGTTGAGAGCAAATTGAAGAGGGAATTCGAGGGTCTTCAGTGGAGGTAAGTTCCCGGATAATAAAACTAGTTTCTATGCTATTTTGTTCGGATTAGGCTTGTAATTTTGAGAACTAAAGTAGAAAAAGTTTGGAAAAATGGGAGGAGGTTTGAAAAATTCTTTTGGCGATTTGGGTAGGCAATTGTGGTCCGATGTGGGAGGACGAGGTTTCTAGTGATGTAAAGTTTATCGATTTCCGAGACGTGGGCCCGGGGCTCAGGTTTGGCCGAATTTCGAGATTTTGGATAAATTGATAGTTTTCGATTGGGTTGTGTTCCTTTAGCGTATATTGATGATGTTAATCTGGTTTTGGTTAGATTCAGAGCAATCGAGAGCCAATTTGAGGGGCAAGAGCATCGCGGATTAGTATTGTGGCCCGGTAGAGGTAAGTAATGGTTATAAATCTTATCCTGAGGGTATGAAACCCCGGACTTCATATTTCTCACTATTTTTAGAATGGCTCACATGTCGGATGACGAGTATGTGGCGCGCACTGATTTTTGGATTGAACTTGGTCCTCTCCACGGCAACTATTGAGTTGCGTATTTTACTCTAAATCATATGTTAAATTGTGTTCTAAAGACTATTGCTATATTTGGGCTATAAGCCATGTTTAGGTCTAGACCCCTTGGGGGCTTCTTACTGTTATTTCCTCACTGGTGATTTACGATTTACACTCAGTCATGTTGTATTTAACTGTTATTTTTTTAAACTCAACCTTATTTACACTATTTTGAGATATAAAATAATATTTTAGGTCAAGTACCCCCTTTTACTGATACGCCCGAGTCGCTTTTGAGAGATTCTGACTGAGTGAGGCTGAGGGCTTGATTGTGAGGATATGATACGCCACGAGGTGGCTTGATATTAGTGCTTGGGCTGAAGGAGCCCCTCTGGAGTCTATACACACCCCAAGTGAGCATAGGTACCTACTGACTGCCGAGTGCCGAGTGATGAGTGATGTGGAGGCATGAGTGACAGTGAGGTTGCCTGAGGGGGTGATACTGAGTGGTTGTGAGGTGCTGAGTGATGTTTTGCCCGAGGGGCAATTTATGATGCATGTTTTCGCTCGAGGGGCTACTTATGATTTATTTCATTTTTACACTAAATCCTTCGGTTATTTTTATTTCTGAAATTGTTGGAAAACATATTTTTCAAAGGATTTTGTTGAAGTTTGTCTTAAGGCTAATTGATTTCATATATCTGTGTATATACTGTTGGAATGAAAAGTTGTGCATATTGTGAACTGATGATATTGATTTTTATGTGTTTCTTGCCGCTTAGACTTAATTTATTCACATTACTACTAAGTTGGCGTACTCACATTACTCCTTGCACCCCTGTGTGCAAATACAGGTGCTGATACTGAACGTTAGCCATCTATTTCGTGCGGAGCCGGAGTTCAGGATATAGAGATAGTTGTTCAGCGTCTGCAATATATCTATTTCCCTTATTTTGTTGTATCTAGTTATTCGCTCGGAGGTTTTGTAATATAATAGTAGACTTGTTGGTAAAATTCTTAGATGCTCATGACCTATTGACTCCGGATTTTGGGACGGTTTAGACTATTTAGCTGTTCATTTTGCCTAATGAATTCAGTAATTCTATATACTTTATGAAATGTTGGAATTGGTTGGGATTTTAGAAAGAAACTGTAATTAAGTGATTGTTGGCAAGCCTAGTTCCACGATAGGCGCCATCACGACCGGTTTAGAATTTGGGGTCGTGACAAGTTGGTATCAGAGCCTAGGTTACATAGGACTCAACGGTCATAAGCAGTTTAGTAGAGTCTTGCGAATCGGTACGGAGACGTCTGTACATATCTTCGATAGGCTGTGGAACCCTTAAGAACAATCTCATTTTCATTGGATTCTGTCGTGCCATTTTGTTGATTCTGGAAATCTAAACTTCTGTTGTTTCCTTCTCTCATATATGGTGAGGTCTCGCGCTACCGATCAGGATGATCAGCCGCCAGCTAGACCAGCGAGAGGTCGAGGCCGCGGTCGAGGCCATGGTAGAGGTAGGGGACAGCCCGTGCAGCAGCTAGGGAAGTGCCAGGTGATCCCCCTACTGTTCAGGGTCAGATTCCTGCCACAGATACTCCAGCGAGACAGGCTCAGGCACCGATAATGCCTATTGTTATTCCAGGTCTTCAGGAGACCTTGGCCCAGATCTTGACGGTGTGTACCACCCTTGCTCAGGCAGTTGCCGTTACTTCTCAGGCCGGGGGAGGTAGTCAGACTCCAGTTTCCCTGACATCTGAGCAGGCTACTCAGGGCCAGCAGACACCGGGGGCGGTTCCAGCCCAGCCGGTTGCTCCAGTTTGGGACCTCGTGGTTCCGGCTATGCTAGAGGACGAGCAGCGTAGACTAGAGATATTTAGTAGACTACAACCTCCGACATTTAGTGGTACTGAGGGCAAGGATGCCCAGGGTTTTCTGGATAAGTGTTACAGGATTCTGCGTACTGCTGGGTTTTTGGAGACCAGTGGGGTCTCATTTGCAATTTCAGTTTTCTTGTGCTGCTTTCACTTAGTGGGAGTCTTTTGAGAGGTGTAGGCCTGTTGATTTAGCACCCCTCACTTGGTGGAGAAGTATGTACCTCTGTCACATAGAGAGGAGCAGCGCAGGCTTTCTGAGCAGCTGCATCAGGAGGAGCTATCAGTGACACAGTACGAGATGCGATTTTTCGGAGTTGGCTCGTCATGCTACCGAGTTGGTCCCTACTGATAGGGAGAGGGTTATGAGGTTTGTGGATGGCCTCACTTATTAGCTTAGCCTATTTATGACTCGGGAGAGAGTATCAGATGCTACATTCGAGCAAATTGTTGATATTGCTCGAGATATTTAGTTGGTTTGCCGCCAGAAGCGGGAGGAGAGGAAGGCGAAGAGGCCCCGTGGATCGGGCAATTTTAGTGGTTCTCCATACAGGGGGCAGTTTCAGTATGGTAGAGGTCGTTCATTCAAGCCTCCTCAGTCAGTCCGCCCAGCTTATAGTGGTGCATCTTCGGGGCATGGCCCCCGTGGTTCTCAGCCAGGCCATACTTCATTCGGTTCCCTCCCAGCTCAGAGTTCAGCTCGAGCACCACCAGTTCAGAGTTTTTCTATGCATGAGTCTTCCAGTGGCCATTCTGGTGCCAGGGTTTTCTATCAGTCCCCGCCTCCAGCTCCAGGGAGTTGTTTTGAGTGTGGAGAGTTTGGGCACATGTGGAGGCAGTGTCCCCGTTGTCCCGGTGGTTCTTCTCAGCATAGGGGCCAGCCCTTGACTTCAGCTCCAGTTACTTCACCACCCGCCTAGGCAGCCAGGGGTGGTAGTCAGTCAGCTAGAGGCCGCCCCAGAGGAGGAGGTCGAGCAGGTGGAGGTCAGGCCCGTATGTATGCATTTCAAGACAGGCCAAATGCTATGGCCTCCGATGCAGTGATCGCAGGTATTGTCTCAGTCTGTTGCCGAGATGCTTTGGCTTTATTTGACCCTTGTTCTACATATTCCTATGTTTCTTCATATTTTGACCATTTTCTGGATATGCCCCATAAGTCTTTATTTATCTATGTTCATGTGTCGACTGCGGTGGGCGATACTGTTGTTGTTGACCGTGTGTATCGGTCCTGTGTGATATCTATTGGGGGTCTGGAGACCCGAGTGGACCTATTGTTACTCATTATGGTCGATTTTGATGTGATATTGGCGTGGATTGGTTATCTCCGTGTCATGTTGTTCTTGATTTTCACGCTAAGACCGTGACCTTAGCTATGCTCGGTTGTCCGAGGTTTGAGTGGAGAGGTTCTTCTGAGTATATGCCTAGCAGGGTGATTTCCTACCTGAAGGTTAAGCGCATGGTTGAGAAGGGATTTTTATCTTATCTGGATTTTGTGAGGGATGTCAATGGTGAGACTCCCGCTATTGATTCGATTCTTGTGGTCCGTGACTTTCCGGACGTGTTTCCTGCAGACCTGCCGGGCATGCCACCTGACAGGTACATTGATCTTGGTATTGACCTGGTGCCAGGCACCCAGCTATTTCTATTCCACTGTATCGTATGGCACCAACGGAGCTAAAGAAATTAAAGGAGCAGCTTCAGGAACTCCTAGATAAGGGGTTCATTCGGCCTAGTGTGTCACCTTGGGGTGCACCTGTGTTGTTCGTGAAGAATAGGGATGGTCCTATTCATATGTGTATTGATTATCGGGAGCTGAATAGGGTTACGGTGAAGAACCGGTATACCTTGCCTCGTATAGATGACTTGTTTGATCAGTTTCAGGGTGCCAGGGTCTTTTCCAAGATTGACTTGCATTTCGGTAATCATCAGTTAAAGATTCGGGGGCCAGACATCCCGAAGACTACTTTCAGGACTAGATATGGTCATTATGAGTCCCTGGTTATGTCATTTGGGCTGACCAATTCCCAAGCAACCTTTATGCACCTGAGGCACACTCTATTCCGACCTTATCTGGATTCTTTCGTCATCGTGTTTATTGACGATATCTTGGTGTATTCCCGATCTCGGGAGGATCATGAGCAGCATTTGAGAGTTGTGCTTCAGACCTTGAGAGAGAAGAGATTGTATGCAAAATTTTCGAAGTGTGAGTTCTGGCTTGATTCAATAGCATTCTTGGGGCACGTGGTGTCCAGTGAGAGTATTCAGGTTGATCCGAAGAAGGTAGAGGCAGTGCAGAGTTGGCCTAGACCGTCATCAGCTACTGAGATTCGCAGTTTCCTTGGTTTGGCAGGGCACTACCGTCGTTTCATAGAGGGATTTTCATCTATTGCTGCACCTATGACCAGACTGACCCATAAGGGTGCTCTGTTCATGTGGACTGAGGAGTGTGAGGAGAGCTTTCAGAAGCTTAAGTCAGCTTTGACTACAACTCCGGTATTGATTTTGCCTATGGGTTCAGGTTCTTATACAGTTTACTGTGATGCCTCGAGAGTAGGCCTTGGAGCGGTTTTGATGCAGGATGGTAGGGCGATTGCCTACGCGTCCAGACAGTTGAAGATGCATGAGAAGAATTATCTAGTGCATGATCTTGAGCTAGCAACTATTGTTCACGCCTTGAAGATTTGGCGTCATTATTTGTATGGAGTGCATTGTGATATTTTTACTTATCACCGTAGTTTGCAGCATTTGCTTAAGCAGAAGGATCTGAATTTGCATCAGAGGAGGTGGTTGGAGCTTCTCAAGGATTATGATCTCACTATTTTATATCATCTGGGGAAGGCTATTACAGTGGCTGATGCCCTGAGTCGTAGAGCGGAGAGTTTGGGAAGTCTAGCCTACCTTCTAGTAGTAGAGCATCCATTAGCACTTGATGTTCAGGCTTTAGCAGGTCAGTTGGTGAGATTGGATCTATCAGAGCCTCCGCGGGTATTGGCTTATGTAGCCTCCAGGTCTTCTCTTTATGATCAGATCAGAGCACGCCAGTATGATGATCCACATTTTCTTGTTCTTCAAGACAGGGTCCATCGCGGTGATGCCAGGGATGTGGCTATTGGTGATGATGGGGTCATGAGGATGCATGCCCAGATTTGCGTGCCCAATGTAGATGGACTTCGAGATTTGATTCTGGTTGAGTCCAATAGTTCGCGGTATTCCATCCATCCGAGTGCATTATTGGTGGAGGCAGATGAAGAAAGATATTGTTGAGTTTGTGGCTCGGTGTCTCAACTGTCAGCAGGTCAAGTATGAGCACCAGAGGCCAATTGGATTTCTTCAGAGATTTGATATTCCGGAGTGGAAGTGGGAGCGGATCTCCATGGACTTTGTAGTTGGACTCCCACGGACTTCGAGGAGGTTTGATGTTATATAGGTTATTGTGGATCGGCTGACCAAGTCCGTGCACTTCATTCCTGTTGGTACTACTTATTCTTCGGAGCAGTTAGCTGAGATTTATATCAGGGAGATTGTCCGATTGTATGGGGTTCCAGTTTCCATCATTTCTAACAGAGGTACTCAGTTCACATCTCAGTTTTGGAGAGCCGTACAGAAAGAGTTGGGTACTCAGGTCGAGTTGAGCATAGCATTTCATGCTTAGAACGACGGGCTGTTGGAGCGTATTATTCACATTTTGGAGGATATGTTGTGTGCCTGTGTCATTGATTTTGGGGGTTCATGGGACCAAGTTCTGCCACTCGTGGAGTTTGCATATAATAATATTTATCAGTCGAGTATCCAGATGGCTCCGTATGAGGCTTTACATGGTAGGAGGTGCAGATCTCCGGTTGATTGGTTTGAGCCGGGTGAGGCTAGACTATTGGGCACAGACCTGGTTCAGGATGCGTTGGGTAAGGCAAAGTTGATTCAGGAGCGGCTTCGCGTGGAGCAGTCTAGGCAGAAGAGCTATATGGACCGGAAGGTCCAGGATGTGTCTTTCATGGTTGGGGATAAGGTGTTGCTGAAGGTGTCACCCATGAAGGGTGTTATGAGGTTCGGGAAGAGGGGAAAGCCGAGTCCCAAGTTCATTGGGCCATTTGAGGTGACTCAGAGGATTGGGGAGGTGGCTTATAGACTTGCCTTGCCTCCCAGCTTGGCGAGTATTCAACCGGTGTTCCATGTTTTGATGCTCCGGAAGTATGTTAGTGACCCGTCTCATGTTTTGGATTTTAGCACGGTTCAACTCGAGGGTGATATGTCATATGAGGTAGAGCCAATGGCTATTTTGGGTCATCAGGTCAGAAAGTTGAGGTCTAAGGATATAGCTTCAGTGGGGAGAACAGCCGGTGGAGGAGGCCACCTGGGAAACCGAGCGGGAGATGCGGAGCAGGAATCCTCACTTATTCGAGACTCCGGGTATGTTTCTAGACCCGTTCGAGGATGAAAATTTGTTTAAGAGGGGGAGGATGTAACGACCCGGCCGGTCGTTCTTTGAGATTAGCCCCGTTTCCCCCGTTTCTGCTTTATCATATGTTTCTTAGCCTATTTATGTTATGTTGCGTCAGTTGTTTCGGGTTCGGAGTGGTCGTGGTGAGAATTGAGACACTTAGTCTCTTAAATTAGCTTAATAGTTGAAAAAATCAACTGGGAGTTGACTTATTGGTAAACGACCTCGAAATGAGGACTTTATGGCTCATATAGCTTCGTTAGGTGATTTGGGACTTAGGACTATGTTTGGAATGAAGTTTTGATGTCCGGTGTAGAATTAGGCTTGAATTGGCAAAAGTTAGTTTTTGGCGATTTCTGGTCGGCAATGGAAAATAAGCTATCGGGGTCGGAATGGAATTCCGATAGTTAGAGCAGGTTCTTAATGTCATTTTGGATATGTGTGCAAATTTTCAAGTCAATCGGATGTGTTTTGGTTGGTTTCGGCATCATTGGCGAAATTTAGAAGTTTCAAAGTTCATAGGTTTGAATTTGATGTAATTTTGGTGTTTTCGTGTTGTTTTTGTTGTTTCCAAGGCTCGACTAAGTTTAAATGATGCTTGGGGTGTGTTGGTATGTTTTGTTGGGGCCCCGAGGGGCTCGGTATTGATTTCGGATGGTTGGCGGAGGTTTGAACTTAGGAATTTGCAGCAAATAGTTGTTGGTGTTAAGCTACTGGTATGGCCGCACCTGCAGTCGGGAGGCCGCAGGTGCAATGCCACAGGTGCGAAGGACCCTGCGCAGGTGCGAAGATAGGCCAGACAGAAGGAATCCACAGGTGCGAAGAATTGGACGCACCTGCGAAGCCGCATGTGCGAAAAAGAGATCGCAGGTGCGAGAATTGGACTGTTAGTGGGATTTCGTAGGTGCGCATCTGGGACCGCTAGGTGCAGGTCCGCAAGTGCGAGGAAAGGTCCGCAGGCGCGGATTAACTAGGAAGAACATTATAAAATGGTGCCTCCGTGAATATTTTGGCATTTTCTCCATTACTGCATGCAGATTGAGCTAAGTTGAGAGCAAATTTAAGAGGGAATTCGAGGGTCTTCGGTGGAGGTAAGTTCCCGGATTATAAAACTTGTTTCTATGCTATTTTGTTCAGATTAGGCTTTTAATTTGAAGAATTAAAGTAGAAAAAGTTTGGAAAAATTGGAGGAGGTTTGGAAAATTCTTTTGGCGATTTGGGTAGGCAATTGTGGTCCCATTGTGGTGTTCTTGGTATGTGTAGAATCGTGGGAGGACGAGGTTTCTAGTGATGTAAATTTTATCGAATTTCGAGACATGAGCCTAGGGCACGGGTTTGATCAAATTTCGAGAATTTTGTATAAATTGATAGTTTTCGATTAGGTTGTGTTCCTTTAGCGTATATTGCTGATCTTAATCAGGGTTTGGTTTTGATTCGGAGAAATCGGGAGCCAATTTGAGGGGCAATAGCATCGCGGATTAGTATTGTGTCTCGGTAGAGGTAAGTAATGGTTATAAATTTTGTCTTGAGGGTATGAAACATCGGACTTCATATTTCTCACTGTTTTTAGAATGGCGCACATGTCGGATGACGAGTATGTAGCGCGCACTAATTTTTGGATTGGACTTGGTCCTCTCCGCGAAAACTATTGATTTGCATATTTTACTCTAAATCATATGTTAAACTGTGTTCTAAGGACTATTGCTATATTTGGGCTATAAGCCATGTTTGGGGCCTCGTGCCGACTTGTTTAGACCCCTTGGGGGCTTTTTACTATTATTTCCTCACTTATGATTTATGATTTACACTCAATCATGTTGTGCTTAACTGTTTTTTTTAAACTTAGCCTTATTTACATTATTTTGAGATATAAAATAATGTTTTGGGTAGAGTACCCCGTTTTATTGATACGCCCGAGGGGCTTTTGAGAGGTTTTGGCTGAGTGAGGTCGAGGGCCTGATTGTGAGGATATGATATGCCACGAGGTGGCTTGATATTAGCGCTTGGGCTGAAGGAGCCCCTCCGGAGTCTGTACACACCCCCAGTGAGCGCAACTACCTACTGAGTGTTGAGTGTCGAGTGTCGAGTGATGAGTGATTGGGAGGCATGAGTGACAGTGAGGTTGCCTGAGGGGCTGATACTGAGTGGTTGTGAAGTGCTAAGTGATATTATGCCCGAGGGGCGATTTATGATTCATGTTTTCGCCCGAGGGGCTACTTATGATTTATTTCATTTTACACTAAATCCTTCGGTTATTTTTATTTCTGAAATTGTTGGGAAACATATTTTTCAAAGGATTTTTTTTTAAGTTGGTCTTAAGGCATGATGATTTCATATATCTATGTATATACTATTGGAAAGAAAGGTTGTGCATGTTGTGAACTGATGATATTGATTTTTATGTGTTTCTTGCGGCTTAGACTTGATTTATTTTCATTACTACTGAGTTGGCGTACTCACTTTACTCCATGCACCCCTGTGTGTAGATACAGGTGCTGATACTGAACATCAGCCATCTATTCCGTGCAGAGCCGGAGTTCGGGATATAGAGGTAGATGTTCAGCGTCCGCAGCATCTCTATTTTCCCTTCTTTTGTTGTATCTAGTTATTCGCTCGGAGGTTTTGTAATATAATAGTAGACTTGTTGGTAAAATTATTAGATGCTTATGACCTGTTGACTCCGGATTTTGGGATGGTTTTGACTATTTAGCTATTCATTTTGCCTAATGAATTCAGTAATTCTATATACTTTATGAAAGGTTGGAATTGGTTTTGATTTAGAAAGAAACTATAATTATGTGATTGTTGGCTGGCCTAGTTCCACGATAGGCGCCATCACGGCCGGTTTAGGATTTGGGGTCGTGACAGTGCGCCAAGTCCCTGCGTTCGTCAAGGAGCTCTAATTTGACTTGCAATGCATTGTTGTTTGTCTTTTCGTCCGCCCGGATGTACCTCAAAGTAGGTTCTCCTACTTCCACCAGGATCAGAGCTTCTGCTCTGTATACGAGAGAGAAAGGTGTCTCTCCCGTGCTTGACTTGGTCATTGTCCGGTATGCCCATATCACTCCCAGTAACTCTTCGGGCCACTAGCATTTGGCTGCTTCCAATCTCTTTTTGATGTTCTGAATAATTACCTTGTTCGTCGTCTCTACTCTACCATTTGCGCTCGGATGGTATGGTGAAGATGTGATTCTTTTGATTTTCAAGTACTCAAGGAATTTTGTGACCTTTGCGCCTATGAACTGTGGCCCGTTTTCACAGGCTATCTCCTTCGGTTTTTCAAACCGACAATTTATGTTCTCCCACAGGAAATTGACCACTTCGCGCTCGCCAATTTTCTGGTAAGGACCTACTTCAACCCACTTAAAGAAGTAATTAGTTAAAATCAAAAGAAACCCTACCTTACTGGAGCCGGCACTAATGGATCGACTATGTCCATTCCCCATTTTATGAATGGCCATGGCAATAATACCGAGTGCAATAGCTATGCCGGTTGGTGTACTAACGGCGCATGGCATTGACATTTCTCGCATTTCTGAACGAATGCCTTAGCGTCCTATTCCATCAGGGTTTAGTAGTATCCTTCCCTAACTAATTTTAACACTAACGAGTCTGCACCTGAATGATTTCCACAGATTCCTTCGCGAACTTCTCTCATGACATACTTAGCCTCGGAGGCTCCTAAGCATCTGGACAACGGACCTTGGAATGACCTTCTATGTAACTGTCCTCCATAGAATCTGTAGCGAGCTGCTTTGGTGCGGAGTGCCCCGGGATGCCTTCGGGTCCTCAGGAAGTTTGTGATGCTCAAGGTAGTCGTTGATATCATTTATCTAGTCCCAGACCAAGTTGGTCGCATTTAGTTCATAATAACCCTCCACATCCAATACGAAGTGCATGAGATGTACGATCGTACCGGAATCTAATCTCTTCTTTCTGTGGACGAGCCCATATTGGCTAGTTCATGTGCTTCCGTATTTTCTTCTCTAGGGATGTGGGCGATTGACTATTTCCTGAACCGTGGGAGCAGAGTTTGAACTTTCACTACATATTGTTACATGCTTTCCTATTTGGTGTCGAAGATTCTGTATACTTGATTTACCATTAGTAGGGAATCACATTTGATTTCACTGACCTTGAAGTCTAGTTCTCGGGCCAGTTCAACCTGCAATCAAAGTCTCATACCCGCCTTCATTGTTAGTCAAGGGAACAGTTTTTATGGCCTGCCTTAGGGTCTCTCCCGAACGCATAATTAAGACTATCCCGAGCCCGGACCCATTCACGTTGGAAGCTCCTCCATGAACAAGGTCCAAACTCCTGATGCCGTTTCCGACACCATCACCACTTCCTTGGTGGCCAAAGGCAACTCCCAGGATTTAAATTGGCCACAAAGTCGGCTAAAACTTGCGATTTGATCACAGTCGTGGGTTTTTATTCAATGTCAAATTTACTCATTTCGACTTCCCACTTGGCCAGTCGAACTAATGATTCAGGTTGGTGAAGGACATTCCACAGGGGAAAAGTTGTCACCACGGCTTTCGGGTGACATTGAAAGTAAGGCCTAAGCTTTCGAGCGGGGACAATAATCTAAGGCCAATTTTTTGAGGTGCGGATAACGAGTTTCTGCTCCCGTTAAAATATTGCTAACATAATAGATAGGAGATTTCGTACCTTCATTTTCCCGGACTAGAACGACACTTACCACTACTTTCGAGACCTCTAAGTATACTAGAAATTGTTCATCTTCCTATGGTTTTAATAGTAACGGATGGCTTGAGAAATACCGTTTCAGGTCTTTTAGAGCCTGATGGCATTCCAGTGTCCATTCAAAGTTGTTCTTCTTCTTCAAAAGTGAGAAGAAGTTATGGAATTTTTTTGAAAACCGGGAAATGAACCTGCTCAGAGCCGCCAGTTTTCCGGTTAGCCTTTGGACTTCTTTCACATTTGTTAGCTGGTTTTTGATGTCCTCGATGGCTTTAATCTTGTCGAGATTGACTTCGATCCCCCTTTATGACACAAGGAAACCCAAAAACTTCCTGGAGCTGACGCCAAATGCACACTTTTCGGGATTAAGCTTCATGTTGTGCTTCCTGAGGATGTACAAGGTTTCTTGGAGGTGTTTCAGATGGTCATCTGGGTTCCAAGACTAAACCAGCATATAATCTGTGTAAACTTCCATTGTTTTGCCTATTTTCTTTTCAAACATTTTGTTCACAAGCCTCTTATAAGTGGCTCCAGCGTTCTTAAGCCTGAAAAGCGTCACATTGTAGCAATATGTGCTAAAGTTTGTTATGAACGAAGTATTTTCTTGATCCTTTGGGTTCATTTTGATTTGGTTGTACCCAGAATAGGCTTTGAGGAAACTCATAAACTAGTTTTCGTCCTTTGCATCATCATTTGATCAATGTTTGGAAATAGGAATGAGTCTTTTGGGCTTGCCTTGTTTAGATCCTTATAATCTATGCACATGCGAAACTTTACGTTTTTTTGGAACTACCACTACGTTAGTTATCTAGTCAGGATACTTTATCTCCCGGATTGAACCGATATCAAGCAATCGAGTTACCTCTTCTTTGACAAACCTATTTCTGAACTCGATGATCGGGCACTTCTTTTGCCTTACCGGAGGGATGCTGGGATCCAAGCTTAACTTGTGTACAGCCCACCTCTAGCAGAATACCTGTCATATCCGAGTGCGACCATGCAAAATAATCAAAATTAGTTTTACGAAATTCTATAAATCCTGACCTAAGCTCAGGGTTTAATCTTATCCCGAAGTGGAACTTCCTTTCTAGGAACTTTTCAAACAATTCCACCTGTTCAAGTTTTTCCAACGTGGATTTTTGTTGCGTCTGTTTCTTCCGGTACCAGGAAATACCTTGGTACCTGATAGGTTTTCAACAGCTCCTCATATTTGACGTCTTCGTTTGATTCGAGAGGGGGCGTTTGTCATGCCCTAACCTCGGGTAGCGCGACCGGCGCTCAACCGAGTGGACCCGGTCGAGAAAGCCTGTTAGACACATTCTACCCACTCGCTTATGATCAGGAAAAGGTGAATTTTCATTAGTTAAATAGTAGAGGATCATATATACATAAACATTACTAATTCATTTCATTTTGTTACATCATTGATAAGTTTTAAAATACATACATCTTATGATTTAGTGGAACAAAATCCAAAATACAACATAATCCATTTGACCCTCCTAGTACCCATATACCACCCACATAATGTCTACGGAGCCTCGAAAGATACCAAAGAGTGGAAAGATAGTGTCGGTGACAAGGCCTCGGCTATTCCTCAAAATGAATACAACATCGCAAAAGATATATTACAAGATCCCAGAATGAAGTGGGGCTCACCGAGTTCGCTGAGAAGAGGAAGCACTATTTCTTGTGATCAACACTGTCTACCACGGAACCACCTGCATCCATTTAAAGATGCAGTGCCCCCGGCAAAAGGGACGTTTGTAATGTCTAATAGTACTAGTATGAAAGCTAAACACCATTACAATAGCATGAATAACATTACAAGGGAAACAGTCAAAAAGACAATACGAACTGTAAGTAATACTAAAACATCAAGTTAAGGATCACTTAGATTTTCAAGTCAATTTCCACATTATTAGGTTGGATAGTTTTTAATGCCAATATGCCACAGTCCACAATACCACTGTGTACTTACACGGAGTATGATCTCGGCCCGATCGGCTAAGCCATTTCATTTGAAACATCAACCATATTCACATTTTCACTCACTATACCACCGTGTTATTACACGGAGTCCGATCTCGGCCCGATCGGCTAAGACATCTCATTTGGGACATCAACCATTTCAATCGATCATATTACTTCATATTCCTTTCCCATGTCATCAGTGCATTAGCACAAACACTTTAATTATAGAGTCGTTCTTGGCGCTTGGCCTTATTTCATAGTTCAAGTTCTTTTCCAAATCTCAACATTTTTATTATCATCAATAACAACATGGTCTTCATTCAAGACTCTTGATTTCACATGTGAGCAAATTGAGAATACAAGGCACATAGAGGATCTTCACGCAATCGTCATAACAGTCTTTAATCGGATTTGACATGAAGTCTAGGCATTTTTAGCACTAACATTCTAAGTGTTGAACATTTCTTCAGATGACTAGGTAACATGATGAAAGCATGGGAATACATATTACACATATATTGTCAAAGCAAGCACATTCGGTATAGCAATTTCTAAGGCGATCAAGTTGGGACTTACATCGATTTCATGAATACCACGAGATTCAATTTTAAGAAGTGGGGATTTGGTCAACATACCTCAATTAAGCCTCTTAAAACTCTAAGATGTTCCGTAATATTAGCAACTTCAATCTATTTTAGCAATATAGCAAAATTGAACCCAAAATTAGGAAAAAGATCAGAATTCTAGCTCACTTGGGTATTCTATCAAACACTATGTGTTTATTAAGGTTTCATGGACCTTTTTATAAAAGACTACACCAACCCATACCCCATTCTTTTCTATCTTTAATTCAGGCCTCCCCCACATACCTTAGGAACACATGCATGCAAGGTAATCACCCTCATCCCCATGAATTACCTCACTAGTGGCCCATTCTAGTTACATTTTAAAATTTAGAGTTTGGGTGATAGAATCTTACCTCTTAGGAAGAAGGTTTAGGTGCCTCTCTTCATAATCTTCAAGGTTTTAAGTGAGAATTGAAGAGCAATTTGGTGAAGGTCACTTTCTCCCTCTAGGATTCTCTCTCTCACTCTAAAAATATCAAAAAAAAAGGTTCAAAATGGTCCAAGGTAGGTGTTTTAACGGGATAGGGTCGGGTTTAAAAACCCAAAAAATAAAACTCCAAACAGGGTCTGCGACCGCATACATTGATTATGCGGTCCGCAAAACAACCTCGAAAAGTGGATTTAGGAACTGAGTTGGTCTGCTCCATTATGCGGCCATTATGCGGCTCATAGACCTATTCTGCAGTCACATAATGTATCGCAGAACCTCCCTTCTCAAAAGTCCAAGGACGATTATGCAACCAAAGTACGGTGTGAAATGGTTATGCAGTTGAATAATTGACCGCGAAATTTACCTCAAAATTGGCAAAAAGGTCGCTTCACTCTGCGGCCATTATGCGGCCAGCAGAGTGATTACGCGGCCGTATACTGGGCCGCAAAAATTCCTAATTCTGCAAAAATATTTCCTTCAACTCCTAGCATATTGTTCAACCTCTACGCCTACTTTGGCATCATAGAATCACAATTTTTAGGAAATATTTTATGAGGCCTTACAGCGTCGGTTCTTGTATTGATATTCCACATGTTCCATCCCTTTACTACTGGAAATTGAGATTTCTTTCATCTCCCTTGCCTCCAGTTGATCTCATCTTATTTGTTTGATTCCCTCTGAGTTGGGAATTTCAGAAGTTGATGGCACAACCTTCATCTCGTATAGCCATAGTCTACCAAGAATAATTTTGTAGCCCATGCCGCCGCCTATTACTTCAAACAAGGTAGTCTTCATGAGCCCTTCAGCATTTGTGGGCAGCAGGATCTCCCCATCGGGTTGTCAAACTTGTTAAGTTGAACCCAACGAGGAGCTTTGTGGCCAGACTGATGCTTCCATTAGCTTGGCTTGCTCCAACACTCTCCATTGAATTATATTGGCTAAACTTCCTGGGTCCACCAAAACACATATAAATTTAAAATCTAAAACATTAAGAGAAATTACCAGGGCATTATTGTGTGGTAGTAGAAGTCCATTTTCATTTTCCTCTGTGAAGGTGATATTGTCCTCGACAAATTCCCGGTGTCTCTTGCTATGGGTCACCGAGACTTTTGTCTTTTTTGTTGCCGAAAATGTTACACCGTTAATCTTTTTCACCCCGAAAATCATATTGATCATTAGTCAAGGAGTGTTTCTCCTATCTTCAAGGACTATGCATTATCCCGATTGTGGCCATAATTATTTTTGGCTCGGTCGCTTAAGAACTCTCTGAGATGGCCATTTTTCAACAATGTTGCCACCTCCTCACGCAGATGTCGACAATGCCCAGTTCAATGGCCATTGGTCCCATGATACCCGCACCATAGGTTAGGATCCCTTTGGCTAGGATATGACCTCATTGGTCTTGGCCACCGCGCTTCCTTAATGTTCCTCAACGCTGATAAACGCTAATTTACGCTGACATTGAGATTATATAGTCTGGTATATGTGGAATCTCGGGAACCTAATACCTCTTTTCCCTCCAATGACCTTCTATTTTGGCCTATCACGACCCAAACCGACGGGCCACAACGGATGCCCGAGTCTGACCTGTCGAACACCCTTAAGCATGCGTCTAAGATATAAACACGAATAACATACGTGAGGGAAACCTATCCAAAAGACATATGTACATATACATGCGTAATACAGTGGGCGAGCCGGCAAGGCTACTATAGACAATTATATATCCAAAACAAGAAGCCGACAAGGCCACATACTATCCAACTAAACATAACTGTCTACAGACCTCTAATAGAAAATACAACTGTACAAGAATGGGGACTGGGCCACGTTATTCCCATATATGTATACAAGCATATCGTACCAAAATCAAAAGCAGCTCCAGATCAATTGGAGCATGCCAACTCTCGCTGATCAAGAATCCTAAGAAGGGAAACCGTTACCTTGCCTACCTGCACCTGCGGGCATGAAACGCAGTACCCGGGAAATAGGGCATCAGTACGAATCATGTACTGATTATGTAAGGCATGAAAATCCTTACATAAGAGATATAGACGAAACATGGAATAAGGAATTCTGCCCGTAAGTCTACATAACTTTGCCAATAGACATAGACGAAACATGGAATAAGGAATTCTGCCCATAAGTCTACATAACTTTGCCAATCCTGAAACAGATATAATATCATGAACATGAGTGTAAATGTCGTGTCATGCATAAGTATAGGTGTACATAACATCATCAAGCCTTTGAGGGCATCCCATCATATCATCTCGGCCACTGTGGGCAAAATCATCAACATATACCAACTGATCAGGCGGTAGTGCGTATATAACGCCGTAAGACATAAAATAAGTATTATTTAGCTTGGAATAATATGTAGCATAAGTTTTTCAGAAAATCGTGTCCTACAATGGCTATTGAAGTCACTATTTATAGTTATACCTAGGGAACAAGGTCCTAGGATCAAGCTCCTCTTAAATGACAACAATGGGGACCATTGATGAATATATAACAGCATGGCATGAATGCCAAAATTCTTTGTAACAGATAATGTATTTAATACTGAGGAATATTCTTCATTGAATGTAATCTGGTGGCAAATATTCGTTTTCCTTCGTTAACAATGTTCCCTTTGGGGTCTGCCCGATGTCAACCGAAGTTGATATCCTCGGTCTAGGTTTCCACTCGCTTCGTCTTCCATCTGTCTCCGGTTTCACATGTCATTCTATCATTCAAGTATTTAATATGAACCGGGTTTACCCTACACAGCCTCTGGATGTACCTTCATAAGTTTTCTCATGTTCTTGGTAAACCAGTATTTTTTGCATCTCACCCTTGCTTTGATCGATAAAAAGAAAAAACAAACAACATAAAACTAAAAATAAAAATAAAAAGCACATCATAAGAAAAAATAAATTAAAGCTCCATTACATTAACTTTTTTAATACTCGAAAAAGGACTATGTAAAAGGAGAAATTTTTACTGCTAAAAGAGGGGAACATATTTCATAACTATGACCGTATTAAGGTGATTATAGAAAGTTATTAGGTGGATTGTTAGACTATTGGCCTATTGATGATGTGTCTTCAATCTACTTGGTGTTTTATTCAATTTTATTTAGCTGGGTTTGTTAGTACTATCTTGGTTAAAAAAAAAGCACCACATTTGTTAACTAAGAGATTTATATTACTTGTTGTTTACCATTAAAATTGGATAACAATTAAATTTATAAGTGGTTTAAGGATACGTGATTTCTCTTGGCATAATTTGTGAAATATGAGAGTTGATGTTAGAAATTAACTGTAGAATAAAGCAAAGCAATATAAAGCGCACCTTGGCCCTCGAGCTAGATCGCCCTAGAACCGACTGAGTGTATAATTAAAAAATATGAACTGAACGACAGAGCAAGAATGCTTAAGAGAGAAAATATAAGATAGCTTTGTTATGTGTGAATATGATGATTAAAAAATGACTGGAATTCTCCTTTATATAGTAGAGGAATTCTATTCGTGGTATAATTCTAAATACAGAAGGAAATCCCATGATTGGCTAATTAACCGGTCCTGACTTGATATGTGTCGAGATTTCTTCCACGATCATTGCCCGATCACGGATATCTCGGCTTTCCGTTATTCGACTTAGCAACATTTCTTTGATCTCGTTCGGCCTCTATCCCGCTTTGGTTTTGATCATAGCTGATCTCGATCTTGATCGGTCGTTAATTCAAGAGCTTCAGCAATCCATCTTCGCACCATGGTTCAATACAATGCGAGGTCGAACCTTGGTCAACCACCCGGGTTTCGACCAACCATGCAAAATTAGGCAAGCCCGATTTTGACCGTATACAGATAGTCCCCTCGTTTTTTGGAGTGTAATGAAAAGAAATGAATTGCATCTTCAAACTTCACCTCGGTTTATCGTGATGAAAGCATTGTGACATAAACGGTAGAAGTGACCGAAACATCCTGTCGGTACAATTTTCTAGGAATTTAATGTGCGTCGGTCTTTGGCCGGTCACTACCAGCGTTGAACCGTCGTTGTGAAACCAATAAATTGTCACCTTCTTCATTCATTCAAACTTTACTTTCAATCTCTTTTATTCCAATCTTCATAGTTTTTTCATTCTTCAAAGCTCCCTATCTTCAGGTCTTTGAATTTCTTTGCTTTCTTCTTCCTAAAACACCAAATATTCTAATCTTTATTCTTCTTTTCCTACAAAAACCAAATGGCCAAAACATCTAAAATTATTCCGCAAAAATAAATTATTTCCTAGTCCCGGACGGCAGGCGAAAAACCAGTGATGGAGCCGCGCCCTGAAGAGTTCGTTCCTGGGGACTGTGTCATTATTTCCGACTTTAAAGTCGAGAAAACCTCATCGGTTCCTGGTCGATGCGAACCGGCATCGAGATATATATGCTCGATACCAATTAGCCTCCTTGACCAGGTGAAGAAAGATTGTAACTAGGGAACAAAGAGGTTGTGATACTGCTCTGCTTTTTCGTGAGAAAATCGATGGGCTTCCCTACACCCTTAACCACCTCATACCCAAAAAGAGAGCGGCTCGCAAACCCAAGAAAAATGTTATCCCCCTGACTGTGGATTCAGTCCAACTTCTAAGAGAGGAAGAAGAAGAAGAAAGAGAGGATGGTTCTGGGCTAGTGGCCCATGCACGATCTAATACCGAGACGCAAAGGGTCACTGGGTTGGTGGAAGCTAAAAGTATTCTACCCCGACCTGATAGGGTCCAAGGGGAAGATTCGGCCGGAGTCCCCGAGCCGGCTAGAGCTGAAGGTGCCTCAACTCGGGGTGAGAGAGCCGCTGAGGAGGCGATGGATATTGCTGTGGAGGCTGGTCTCGAGGATCCTCGAGGCAAAGAAAGTATCCCTCAAAGATTCACTTGGGGCGATAGAAATTGGAGACTCCCCCTCGTTTCCTTCATTCTTCGAGGAAATGATTCAGGAGACTCGGGTCGTGAAGACCTTTCATGGGGAAGGAACCTATGGAGAGGAGGACCCTTTCTGTGGTTAGTTTGCTGGGGTAGAGGATGTCACCGGTCTGAGAAATTTAGAGGTACCGAGGAAGATTTTGGGTGAGGCTTCTTCGAGTTTTAAATTGACCAACCAGTTCCCGGCCCCTAGTGTCGATCCCGGGTGCAAGCGAATGATTATTATAACGGTCCCAAAGGATGCCCGGGTTCTTGCTGCCTCGTAGGGGTGGTTAGCTACCTTCGAATTTTGGTCATGGAGGAAGAAAAAGCTCAGATGAACGAGGTGGGAGCCCCTTGTCTTTTCAACAAGGCCTAACAGGCTCTGAACCGGGTAAGTTCATAATTTCTTTCTCGATGTAAATTTTCATACTTGTATTTTTCTCCCTTTGTATAATTCTTTCTTTCCTATTTTTGTAGGCCTCGGTGCTTCATCATGAAGATTTCTTCCGATCTCGAGGGGAGCTGAGCCAATATGAGGCCGACATCCGAGGTCTCACTAAGGAGAAAGACACCTTCAAGATTCTCAGTGAACAAATAGAACAGGGAGCAAAGGGCCTTCATGCTGAGCTAGAAGCGACTCATAAAGAACAAACTGATCTAGTCGAGAAGGTAAGAAGAATATCATAAGTTAATGACACTGATTCGGGCATGGTGACTAAAAGTTCATTCCCACGGGTCCAGCAAAAGCTCGATATAAGCGGGCAACTTCATAAGGAGGTGGGTGCAGTGAAGGCGGAGACTGTGGCGTAGAAGAAAAATATGGATCGACTTGCCTCAGAAAAAGAGGTTTCCCGAGCTCAACTGTCCTCGTCTCGAAAACCAACTCTAGAGTATGAAAGAGAAAAGCTTGGTTCAAGCCAAGAAAATTGAGGAGTTCTAGTCTCGGTTGGGTTCAGCAACTTCCGATCAAGAGAAGCTGGTCACAGAACTTGCAACGGCCAAATCCGAAGTCGAAGCAGCCAAGGCTGATGCTGATGCAATTGTGGCCATCTACCGGACCGACGCTGAAGCTGCTCAAGTTCGAGCAAAGGAGGTTGCTCAGGCTCGAGCAAACTGGGTTGCTGTGCATGATAAATGTCGGTCTCGAAGGGAGACTCTCGAGGAGATCCATGCTCGTGGCTTTGATCTTACAACCGAGATCGAGAATGCTAAAGAGTCGAAGCTGAGGCCAAAATATTGTCCTTTCCTGTCGACATAGATTCTGGGAGCATGAGCGGATCAGAAAGTGGAGAAGGCCCCGAGAGTGAAGATGCTGCTCCCGAAGAACACTAGGCCCTTAGAAACTGTATGGTTCCTTTGTGTTTCTTTTTGTAAAGAATTCTGATTGGGCCATGCTGCCTTTGTAATTATTTTTGACATATATATATTTCTGCCTTATGAAATTGTGAATTGTAATCTAAGGTCCAAGGTTTAGGCAATTTGATTGAAACCGAACTAGTATAGCTTTTATGATCGAGTGTGTGCTTGCTCGAACTCGAAGTAAGGTAACCCATAGGTTTTTTATTTGAGCGAGGATGGTCTAACTCAAAACAAAAATAGCCCTTAGGCTTTTGTATTAGGCTGATATGGCCTTTGTAAAAAAGATTGCTTATGGGTTTTTCCCCTTTTCGGCTTGAAAAACTTTTTTACCATTTGTATTTGCAAAACTTGTAATGTCTTAGAATGAAATAAGGAATTGTTCGAGAGTTAGAACATTTTTGTACTCATTAGAGTTTTCGAGGCTTGATATTATCGAAACCTTTTATGATTTTGTCGGGGTATCCCTTTAACCGATTTATGAAAAAATCCTAAGGCCTATTTTGTTACGGAATTTGGATGTCTCCGAACCGTGTTAATTCGGCCGTAGCCTTTTTAGTTTGGGATTTTTCCCTTGGGGATTATTTTCCTGTTTTACTTCAAGATTTCCCGAAGTGTCAGTCCTCGAATGGGGTGGTCGTGGCCTTTAAAAATCGAGGGTTTCCTAAAAGGTCTTATAACCTCGAAGTTTTAATAATTCGATCTCGTTTAATTTTTAGACGACAGTCCCCAAGTGTGGGGGTAGTTATTCGAACTCTGGTTATGATTGAACCTTAAGTCCGTTTCAATAACAGTTTGAGAGAAATATATTGTAAAGTAGAAAACTTTTCTAAGGTAAGAGATATCGGCAAGGAAAAATACTTCTATTTATAAATGATTATACATGCGCACATGTTTTCTGCCAGGGCTCGAGCAACCTATGTGGGAAAGGTTCGTTTGACCGTTTGTCCCTTATAAACTTTACCTATCGAGACCCTACCGCTATGAAGTAATTTCCTCGCAACAAAGTTGACATTCAAGGGCAATGCCCCCCAGTATTCGAGGTTGATTGCAAAAAGGCCTCGGATACTATTGAATTGTTCTAAGTTAGCACGATCAATGGTTGCCTCGTTAAAAACCTTGCCGGAAAACCCATTTGGGACAAAATCGGTTGAAGGAAAAAAGAGTGCAACGCGTGCTTTTAGACCTAAATACTTCGTGGTCGAAGAAATACTCGTTGTTTCTAATCGAACACATGTAAGAGTTAGTTTAAAATATAAATGAAAATGGAAGAGGCCATATCTTAGCAGTAGTATCGTTTTAGGAGTGATACGTTCCAATTGCTCGGCAGTTGTTCGCCATTCATCGCGCCGAGCTTGTAGGATCCTTTTCCAGTGATTTCAAGAACTTGGTATAGTCCTTCCCAGTTCGGACCCAATTTTCCTTCTTTCGGATTTTGAGTGTTGAGGGTTACTTTTCTTAAAACCAAGTCCCCGATGTTAAAATGCTGAAGATTGGCTCTTCGATTGTAGTACCTTCGATCCGCTATTTTTGTGCGGCTAATCGGACGATGGCGGCTTCGTGTAGTTCATCCAATAATTCTAGGTTCGTATTCATAGCCTCATTATTTGATTCTTCTGTTGCATGTCAGAACATGATTCTAGGTTCTCCGACCTCGACCGGGATAAGAGCTTCGGTTCCATAGACCAACGAGAACGGTGTTGCTCCTGTACTATACTTCGACGTTGTGCGGTATGCCCAAAAAACCTCGGGCAGTATCTCTTTTCACTTTCCTTTGGCGTCGGTCAATATCTTCTTAAGATTTTGAATAATGGTTTTGTTGATTGATTTGGCTCGTTCCTGCTGGGATGATAAGGTGTCGATAAAAAATTTTTGATCTTGTGATCCTCGAGAAATTTAGTCACTTTGCTGTCGATAAATTACTTTCCATTATCACTTACAATCTCGGAAAGCATCCCAAATCGACATATAATGTGGTACCAAATGAAGTCTATGACTTCCTCTTCTCTGACTTTCTCAAAGGCATGTGCTTTAATCCACTTAGAAAAATAATCAGTCGTAAATAAAATAAACTGAGCTTTACCTGGGGCCGACGGGAGAGGGACGACGATGTCCATTCCCCATTTCATGAACGGCCATGGGGATAAGACCGAATGGAGTTGTTCTCTGGGCTGGTGAATCATTGGCGCATACCTTTGGCATTTTTCGCATTTTAAACAGCGTTCCGTCTTCGAACAAAGTAAATTGTGCTGCCTTTGTACATAGAGCTCTCGACTCCTTTGGATCGGATGGAAGTTTCTCGTTCCTTAAGTACTCTATGTTCTTGTTTCTCCAATCCCAGGTTAAACTTGTAGAGTTAATCTCGGCGTGACCTTCTTCGTTACCGATCTCCTGAGTTGTACGACACTCCTCAAGTTAAGCTCGTAATCTTCGACCGATGAACCTAAGTTTGCAACGGTGTCGGTCTCGTTGTTCCGTTCTCTAGGTACATGTTGCAAGGTCCATTACTTGAATCGATGTAGAGCTACCTGTAATTTATCCAAGTCACTCTCCATTCTGTCTTCTTGGACTTCGAAAGTCCTGTTGACTTGGTTTACTACGAGGAGAAAATCACACTTGGCCTCGATGACCTCTGCTCCCAAGATTTTAGCTAACTCGAGACCTGCAATCATGGACTCATGCTCGGTCTCATTGTTAGTTAATTTCGAAGTCCTGATAAACTATCTAACTATATTACCCGTGGGGGGGTTTAGTACGATGCCCAGCCCGGACCCCTTCACGTTTGAAGCACCATCCGTGAAGAGGGTCCAAACCCCTGAGGATGTCCCCAATTTTATTAGCAATTCTCTTTCAACCTCGGGCACAAAGGCTGGCCTGAAGTCGTCCACGAAGTCTACTGTCACGACCCAAACTGATAGGCCGCGACGGGCACCCGGTACCTTACTCATCCGATCACCAACGTAACGTATCTGTTTTATTACATCATCATATACATGTGACATACAAGCCTAATAGGCCAACATAATTGTTTATAAACTCAAAACATAGGCCGACAAGGCCGTACAATCTTTCACGTACACGACATATGTCTACACGCTTCTAAGAGTACATAAATGTCATAAAGGTCGGGACAGAGTCCCGCCATACCAAACAATACACGTCTAAATCATACTAACCAAACAAGCAACCCCGAAGCAAATGGAGTGCACCAACATCTTCTGCTGAGCTGATAGCCTACTTGGAGGGATCTCGACCTGTCTATCGGGACATGCGGGCATGAAACGCAGCGTTCCCAGGCAAAAGGGATGTCAGTACAAATAATGTACCGAGTACGTAAGGCACATAAATAAATACATATGAGACATGGATGACATATAGAGTACATGACTCAACCTGTAAGTATGAATAACTTTGTAAATCATAAATTACTTTTAGCGTCATGCATATGTGTATGAATTTCATGTAGTGCATAGGTACATGGTTCATAACATCATCAGCCTCTAAGGGCATCCCATCATATCATATCAGCCACTGTGGGCAAAATCATCATCGTATACCAGCTGATCAGGTGGTGGTGCGTATATAATGCCATAACCTTTCTCATATCCCATATACATATATATATACATATATACGCGTATATAAAGTCATTTGAATATACATACATATATACGCGTATATAACACCGTTTGAATCATATTCCAGCCACTGTGGTCAATATCATCATCATATACAATTTAATCAGGTGGTGGTGCATATATAAGGCCGTAACCTTTTCCCATATCCCATATACATATATTTACATATATACGCGTATATAACGCCATCTGGTCATGGGTCAATGTGCATATGTAAATGCATATGAAATACGTCAATAAAATCTCTCGGTACGTCATAAGGCCATTATGCCTCTGATTAATATCATGAAATAAACTTTACCAACATACGTATTTTCGAGACCCATGAACAGAAGATAATAATAATTCACACGGGGAATCAAGAATATAGACACCCCTAGTATTTCTATGAATAAAGTAATTTATGGAAACCATGAGTTTGCTTGTTTCTTCCGTATAATTTGGACCATGCCAAAAGAAAGAAGGGATAGCCTTAACATACCTGGAGGAGGGAAAACTCCGTATAATATTATTGGCGAAGATTTCACCGTACTCTTTTGTAACCGCAAAATTTTGATGGAATTACGCTTCTGTTCCTTGAAGTATTTTGAACGAAGTAAAGCTTCTGTTTCGTTGATGTGTTTTGAACGAAATGAAGCTTCTGTTTTTTTTTTGAAGTATTTTGAATGAATTAGGCTTTTTGTCCTTGAAGCCTTTGAACTAGGAAAAATGGAGATTGAAGTATTTCATTGAAGCCTTTGAACTAGGAAGGCTTTTGATTCTTGAAGTATTTTGTGTAGGATTTTTTTCACGTTTTGGTTCTTTTTTTGTCCAAAATGAATGGAACAAGACTATTTTTCTTATTCAGTTCAAAATTCCTAGATAGCCACCTAGGACTATATGACTACTTAGTAATTTCTAGATTTGTGGCTTTTTGCCACGTTTTTGGTATGTTATTTATTCATTTTTATCCACTTATTAGTTAACTGGGTAATGTCCCGTTATCCGGTAATTAACCAATTGCCCGTATAATTAAGAATTGCTCCAAATTACTTAAAATTCTACTTATTTTTAAAATACTTTATGGATATTTTATACATTATACTACCGTGGTCAAATGGTACCTTGCATGGTACTAGTTCATAATTATCGTGTATTATCGCTCGACCCGTATTTTATCCCAATATGCCAAACTTCGGTGAAAAATTCATTTTCTTCGATTTTTCTTACCCTTTTACCTTCATGAATTTATGCATCATTTGTTTAAAATAGCATAATCCTTATAATCTCCAAATAATCTCTTTCCCAAACTTACGTCGATTACCTTACGACGAAACTTTAACTTACAAAAATACGGAATGTAACATCTCATTTCCGAGCTTATCTCAATTTACCTATGGCGTACTTCTATGTACGAAAACATGGGGTGTAACATCCTTCCCCCCCCCCCCCC
>ML375332.1:63074-92899 GCA_005239525.1 Nicotiana knightiana | reverse complement strand
TACTTATGGCGTACTTTCACATACGAAAACATGGGGTGTAACATCATTCCCCCCTTTGGAATATTCATCCTCGAATGTTGACTGATGCACTTTTCATTCTCATTATCCATAGCTCTTGCGAATACTTTAATACACATCTTGCCATTTAGGCAACTGTTCTTTGAATAAATCTAAAGGTCAAGGCATTCCCCCCTTTAGGCCTCTTTCTCACACCACGACTCATAGTCGGAATCATTCTAATCTCGTAACTGTTGCTACCTTCTGTCACGCAGCCTGTATGACTCTGACCTTGTAGTTGCGCCTATACGGCTCTTCTCTCCTTTTTTTTTTCCTCCAGATTTTAGTTAATCTTAGGCCTCACTTTTCGAATATTGCTATATCTTATTTTATAGACGTGGTTATCCATTCGTATGACTTTACTGTACCTACGTAGGCCATGCTATACCATAACTCTTATTCTGATTTATTGTTACTGAGGTCTGCTACCAAACTTCAGGTTACTCTCGTTGCTTATCCTGCATGTATAAATCTAAGTCCTTTAATGTTTCTTCATTACTGTTTATCTTAAAAATGATGCTTAATCTCATCTCATACTTTGTGATTTTCGTCCACCCACTGTTGATTCACCTCAATATTGATCTACAATCTACCACCGATAACTTAATCTCTTATGTAATACTGGCGCTAGGGCTCACGTCTCATCGTGGAACATTTGAAGTGATTGTCTTGACCCACCTAGGGGTGATACGAGACTATACTTCCATAATCGTATTTCATAGCATCCCAATGTGATTTACCTTACGTGGGTATTTTAATCCTTACAATTCATGAAATCCTCTTCAAGTCATTACTCAATCGAAGGCCCGTGCGTTATCCTTTATCTATCACAATTATGCCTTCATTCTACTATTAGAGTAGCATTCCATCTCTTCTAAATGTATTTAGTCTTAGACTCATTTGAGTTCATTAGGCTATACTGAGCTTTGTATAACTTATAGAACCCATCAGCTCTCTTTTTTTCCAAGGGCTTAATCCCGATGGCTTATCCACTTTCGTCACCTTCTCACTTTCTTTTTTTTAATCCTTACTCCTGTCTTGCAAAAAACTTATCGTTCGACCACACTTTAGCTTGTCGACCTACACATATTTTTTATACTACTTGCAATCTCCTTTCAACTTGCTTGCACCATAGATTTCCTTGTGTTATTCTGGAATGTCAAGCGATACATCACATCGTCTCTAATTCCTCTTTAATCTCTTAGCTAGAACTCTTAGAAAATATAGGTTGGAAGATATGCCACCGATGATGCCGCTATCATTCCTGGATATTGAATCCCCACGCTTCTAGCCTTCTATCCGAAGTAGGGACTATTCTTATGCATTTGAATATCTCGTACGCTGTTCACTTTTACCTTATTTACCTTACAATCTTGTCCCACATCTTGTATATCTTTCATGACCTTCCTTCCACATAGGTATAATTCACATCTATAACTTGAAGCTTTATTATCATACTTGCACCTCTGGTGTATACATAATCCGGTGGGAGCTTCATACTGACTTCTTATGAGGCTGGTACTCTTTAGTTGGCTTCTTCGTAGAACCCGTTATAAAATATGGCTACTGTACTATCTCTCTTATACATCTACTATGTAAGAGTGATCCCGAGGTCTATATTCTCTTGGTCCACTCCTGTTTTACTTAGTCGATGTAACTATTTAGTTTCCTCTTCCTTCTGATCAGCCTTTATGTAGGCTTAAGATATCTTCCGATCTGCGGCTCCTGGTATTAGTTATTACTTTAGCCTTTCACAAGCGTTGAGGGATATTCATGATATAATCCTTTAACAATTCAATCCTTCGTCTATGACCTGGGCTCAATTCTTTATTTTAACGTATACCAGAATCTTCTATGGTTGTATATGTTGCAGGTATAAAACCTCAAACTCTTAAGTGCGTTCATAATGTCACCAACTCGGGATCATTGATCGAATAATTCCTTTCTTTCCTTCTTATCTTTCTTTAACGTAAGCTATTATCTTTCCGGGTATTTCTGCCCCCTTATTGCGTGCATACTTAGCTTACCTTAGTTCTACGCATACCAGAATTTTCATGCAACTCATATGATCTCAAATATTACTTTTAATTTTACTTCCCGTTCATTAGCCACGGTAGGTGCCACTTTCCCTTCGAATGCTTACAATGTTGTTGCGAGATTGTTGTTATACGACCATTTCCTATTTAGGTCATTGTGCTTAGGTTGTAGCCTTCTTTATTATCTCCTCAGCTAGTCTTTCATTGTATTACTTAGGGAGAACCCTTGACTCTCGTAAAGTTGTGAGCTTATTACAGACCTTTTTGATGTCCTTACTTTCCTATAATCATCCATAGTTGCTTACTTCCATGCCCTTGTGCTTGTATGGTTGCTTCTGTACTGATATTTTGACTGCCTTCTCAGTGGCACTTTCTTTTATCCCCGTAACATTCATACGTATCCTTAACTACCCCGACTCTTATTTGAATACATCTCAAGTATTATAATGATATTCTTTGAGGTTGAACTCTCCATGTTGGGTTCTACTATGTTTATCTCACACGATCTGATGATTTCTCTGTGATCTCCTGTTTAGCCATAACTCGGATCTTCCTGACCAATTACTAACTACTCATTGGCCCATTCTCATATCAATATTCCTCGTAATCTTTCTTGGGTTACTTCCTTTGTCTTAACTTACGTCTCGCACTAGCTCCTTATTTATTAATAACAGCTCGGGTAGGAACCTTTATTTCCTCTCCTTGACGTCGTGCTTGCAAAATATTCTTGAATCGTAGCGTATTTTTAAGATTTGGATAAGTTCCATCTCATTCATTTTTCTTTTATCACATTCTTCCTTTATCGTTCCATAGTCACTAGAACCACTTAATTCTGGCTTAATGCCACATTACTCCATATTCCTCCCTTTAGGGATGTACGAAAAACTGAAGCAACGAGGATCTACCTATATATATTTTACCTCTTCATCTTTGGCGTCGTTTCTCAACATCAATGATCCTTACTCGCCTTTAGGAAGTTCTTCTGTACGAAGGATGACAAATTCCCTTACTCGAGAGGGTGACACTTAGCGTAACTGGCACATACAGTCTCTTAAGCTTAACTTTGCTCACATTGCTTGCTCTAGGGAAGTGTCTCCCCTAATGACTATTCTCTGTATTCATTGTGAATCTTCTTCTGTGGTCCCTTCTATTACCGCCGGAACGAAATCTGAAATTCTCATGATGCTGAGTACTTCCTAATCATTCAGTCCCTAATTCATATTTAGTTTATCTTGTTTTCCAGTCCATACTGATTTCTGTTACTCTGGGGATTAACTCTCCCCTCTGGTAGTCGCGTTGGAGTTATGAACTTATTTCTTGAAATGAGGATATAACCTTATGGCCTATACTCTTTCGTTGTCTTAAGGCCCATCACCTTTCGTCTCTTTCTTCATTTGACTATAGGTTTTGTAACACTCTACCGTTTTCATCAATATATCATGCCTTTTTCATAATGCTTCCTTCTATCTCTTCTTATTAATCTGCTAATGTTTCTGCATATCCCTTTTCTTGTGAAAACTTCAATACGACATTCTTTTTCTTTTAGCTTTCCTTTGCTCCATCCAGTGGCTCTTCGAGTTGCTTAACGTTCTCGCTTTACTAGGGACGGGAGCCACACTAAGGTAATATGTATCCCTTCAAGGCTTATAATGCATGTCTTTGTAGTACTCATATCTGGCTGAACTATTTTAAAGTGTACCATCTGGGTGTCTCACAAGGAGATCTATTAGCACATTTGCAATATCCTTCGGAAATGTTAATTGTCACAACCAATTCATCCATCATATCTTCTTATACTACTTCAACCCCCATAGTGCATATCTGGAATGGGTCCGACCAATTGTATATACCTCTGTTACTATGGAATATAACTCAAAAAGCTTATGTGCCTCTGCCTGAATTATAGACATTGTTAACCTTTGTTAACTGGACACCTCGTACCATTCTTTATCTTGCTTCTTTTGCTTGTTGAAACTTGTATTTATCTTCTTAATCTCTCATTTTATTTCATCATAAAGGTGAATAGGCATTCTTGCCTTAAGGCTTCTTATCAAGAGGCTTACACCTTTCAGTACGTATATGATCTGCTGAAGATCTCACATATACTTTCATAAGCATGATACAAAGTCGAGTTCCTCTAATTCAACACTTCCACAGCTATATCTCTTATCGATCATCTTTCTGAACGTAGACATTGTCTTATTACGAAATAAAATAGAAGTTGGGGACTTGAATTCTTATAAGTGAGCTCTACCACACGATCTAGAGTAAGAAGAAAGAGTGACAATCCTAAATGCCATGTAGCCTCTTTCTTATAAATGTGGTGCACGACACACCCATAAACAAGACTCTACTAGACACGGCTTGTAGACTCCTAGGACAGAACTGCTCTGATACCACTTCTGTCACAACCCAAACCGATGGGCCGTGACGGGCACCCGGTACCTTACTCAACCGAGAACCAACGTAACGAATCTTTCTTATTAAATCATCATATACATGTGACATACGAGCCTAATAGGCCAACATAATCGTTTATAAACTCAAAACATAGGCCGACAAGGCCGTACAATCTTTCACGTACACGACATATGTCTACAAGCCACTAAGACTACATAAATGTCATAAAGGTCGGGACAGAGTCCCGCCATACCAAACAATACACGTTTAAATCATACTAACCAAACAAGCAACTCTGAAGCAAATGGAGTGCACCAACATCTTCCGCTGAGCTGATAGCCTACTTGGAGGGCTCTCGACCTGTCTATCCGGACCTGTGGGCATGAAACGCAGCGTCCCCAGGCAAAAGGGACGTTAGTACGAATAATGTACCGAGTACGTAAGGGACATAAATAAATACATAAGAGACATGGATGACATATAGAGTACATGACTCAACCTGTAAGTCTGAATAACTTTGTAAATCATAAATTACTTTTAGCGTCATGCATAGGTACATGGTTCATAACATCATCAGCCTCTGAGGGCATCCCATCATATCATATCGTCCACTGTGGGCAAAAATCATCATCGTAGATCAGCTGATCAGGTGGTGATGCGTATATAATGCCATAACCTTTCCATATCCAATATACATATATACATACATATATACGCGTATATAAAGTCATTTGAATATACATACATATATACGCGTATATAACGCTGTTTGAATCATATTTCAGCCACTGTGGGCAACATCATCATCATATACTAGCTGATCAGGTGGCGGTGCGTATATAACGCCGTAACCTTTTCCCATATCCCAAATCCCATATACATATATTTATTTATCTACGCGTATATAACGCCATCTAGTCATGGGTCAATGTGCATATGTAAATGCATGAAATTCATATGTAAATGCATGCAATGCATATGAAATACGTCAATAAAATCTCTCGGTACGTCATAAGGCCGTTATGCCTTTGATTAATATAATGAAATAAACTTTACCAACATACGTATTTTCGAGCCCCATGAACAGAAGATAATAATAATTCACATGGGGAATCAAGAATATAGACACCCCTAGTATTTCTATGAATAGAGTAATTTATGGAAACCATGAGTTTGCTTGTTTCTTCCATATAATTTGGACCATGCCAAAAGAAAGAAGGGATAGCCTTAACATACCTGGAGTAGGAAAAACTCCGTATAATATTCTTGGCGAATATTGCACCGTACTCTTTTGTAACCGCAAAATTTTGATGGAATTACGTTTCTGCTCCTTGAAGTATTTTGAACGAAATAAAGCTTCTGTTTTGTTGATGTGTTTTGAACGAAATGAAGCTTCTGTTTTTTTGAAGTATTTTGAATGAATTAGGCTTTTGATCCTTGAAGCCTTTGAACTAGGAAAAATGGAGATTGAAGTATTTCATTGAAGCCTTTGAACTAGGAAGGCTTTTGATCCTTGAAGCCTTTGAACTAGGAAAAATGGAGATTGAAGTATTTCATTGAAGCCTTTGAACTAGGAAGGCTTTTGATCCTTGAAGTATTTTGTGTAAAAAAAATTTCACGTTTTGGTTCTGTTTTTGTCCAAAATGAATGGAACAAGACTATTTTTCTTATTCAATTCCAAAAATTCCTAGATAGTCACCTAGGACTATATGACTACTTAGTCATTTCTAGATTTGTGGCTTTTTGCCATGTTTTTGGTATGTAATTTATTAATTTTTATCCACTTATTAGTTAGCTAGGTAATGGCCCGTTATTCAGTAATTAATCAATTACCCGTATAATTAAGAATTGCTCCAAATTACTAAAAATTCTACTTATTTTTAAAATACTTTATATATATATTTTTTACATTATACTACCGTGGTCATATGGCACCTTGCATGGTACTAGTTCATAATTATCGGGTATTATCGCTCGACCCAGTATTTTATCCCAATATGCCAAACTTTGACGAAAAATTCATTTTCTTCGATTTTGTCTTACCCTCTTACCTTCATGAATTTATTTATCATTTGTTTAAAATAGCATAATCCTTATAATCTCCAAATAATCTTTTTCCCAAACTTACGTCGATTATCTTACGACGAAACTTTAACATACAAAAATACGGAATGTAACATCTCATTTCCGAGCTTATCTCAATTTACCTATGGCGTACTTCCATGTACGAAAACATGGGGTGTAACATCAACCAAGATTTGAGATTTTATGGAGGTTTGTGGTTGATACTCGACATCATACTCACTGATATCAACGACCCATTTGGCCAATCGACCCGAAAGCTCAAGTTTGTGCAAAATATTGCGAAGAGGATAATTTGTTACAACATATAATGGATGACACTGAAAATATGGTTTTAGTTTCCTAGAGGCGCTTATTAAATCAAGCGCTAATTTTTCTATGTGTGGATATTTGGTTTCAGCCTCACCTAAGGCCTGACTAACATAATAGATAGGGAATTGCGTACCTTGTTCTTCTCGGACTAGGACTCCACTTACCGTTATTTTTTAAACTTCCAAGTAAAAGTAGAGTTGCTCATCCACTTTCAGGGTGTGAAGTAGTGGCGGGCTCGATAAATATCGCTTTAGTTCCACCAATTCCTTTTGGCACTCCGGAGTCCATGCAAAGCTACTCTTCTTCTTAAGCAGCGAGAAGAATCGGTGGCTCCTATCTGAGGACCTCAAAATGAATCAACCTAGGGCAGCTATACGCCCCGTTAGCCTTTGTATGGCCTTTAAATTATCTACGACTGTGATATCCTCGATAGCTTTGATTTTATCGGGATTGATCTCGATTCCCCAATTGGATACCATGAAGCCAAGATACTTTTTCGAGCCAACTCCGAACACACACTTTTCTGGGCTGAGCTTCATATTGTACTTCCTCAGTATATCAAAAGTTTCCTGCAAGTGTTTTAAATGGTCCTCTTCTCGCGAAGACTTAACTAACATGTCATCAATATAAACTTCTATTGATTTTCCTATTTGTTCTTTGAACATTCGGTTTACTAGGCGTTGATAAGTTGCACCAATATTTTTTAGTCCGAACAGCATTACATTATAACAATAGGTGCCATATTTAGTGATAAATGAGGTCGTTTCCTGATCCTCCAGGTTCATGTACATTTGGTTGTACTTGGAGTAGGCATTGAGAAAACTGAGAATCTCGTGGCCAGCCGTGGCATCGATCTTAAATATTAGGTAAAAAAGGAATCCTTAGGGAATTATTTGTTCAAGTCTTTATAATCTAAGCACATTCTAAGTTTATTTCCCTTCTTAGGGACTAATACTATGTTTGCTAACCATTCAGGATATTTTACATCCCGAATTGACCCTATTTTGAGAAGTTTGGTTACCTCTTCCTTGATGAATGTATGTTTAACCTCGGACTGGGGCCTTATTTTTTTCTTACCGGACGAAACTTTGGGTCCATGCTTAATTGATTGGTAGTGATTTCTGGTGGGATCCCTGTCATATCGAGATGGGACCAAGACGCTCTCTTGTTTTCATGGCTTAATCCTGAGGACTTATCAAGTATCTTCACCTTCTCACTCACCCTTTCTTATCCTTACTCATGTCTTCTAGAACCTTGTCGTTTACCATACAATAGCTTGTGACCTACACATATCTATTTATATTACTTGCACCCTTTCAACTTGCTTGCATCATAGATTTCCTTATGTCATTATGGAACATTAAGAGAGACATCACATCGTCTCTAACTCTTCTTTACCCTCTTAATCAAGCTTCTCGATACCTAGAAACCATAGGCTGGAATACATGCCACTGACGAGGCTGCTATGATTCCTGGATATTGAATCCCCGCACATTCAGCCTTCTATCCGAAGTAAGGACAATTCACAACCTTCTGCATTTCAGTATCTCGTACGTTGTCCACATTTACCTTACTTATGTTAAAGTCTCACATCATATCTTCTATCTCTTTCATGACCTTCCTTCCACATAGGTATAATTCACATCCAGAACTTGAAGCTCTCTTATAATACTTGCACCTCTGGTGCATGCACAATCTGGTGGTAGCTCCATACTGACTTTTTATGAGGCTGGTACTCTTATAACTAGCTTTATCATATGGCCATTATAGAATATGGTGGTTTTGTTTTACTATCTCTCTTGTGCCTCTGATATTAAGGATGATCATGCAATGTTCTCAATCACGATTTCTATAATTTCCTGGGCCAATAATCATACTCCTGATTTACTTGGTTGATGTAACTCTTTAGTTTCCTCTTCCTTCTGATTAGCCTTTATCTAGGATTAATTTATCTTTCGATCTGCGCCTCATGGCATTTAGTTATTACTTTAGCCTTTCATGGACGCTATGGAATATCCATGATACAATCTTCTAATGATTCAGTCCTTTGTCTATGAACTGGACTCAATTCGTTCTTTTAACTTATACTGGAGTCTGCTACGGCTATATGATTGTCAACATATACGCTACATGGACAGTACTCCAAAATCTTGAGTGCATTCATAATGTAACTAACTCTGGATCATTGATCGAATAATTCCTTTCGTTCCTTCTCAACTTTCTTTAAATGTAAGTAATTACATTTCCCGGTCGTCCTGCCACTTGTTGCATGAACACTTGGCTTGTCTTAGTGCCCACACATATTGGAATTCCATACAACCCATATGATATTGAATATCATCTTTTGATTTTTTTTCTTTTTCCTTTTCATTAGCCTTGATAGATGCCACTTTCTTATGGGGTGCATACAATGTTGTTGTGAGACTGTTGTTACAAGACCATTTCCTCTTTAGGTCATTGTGTTTAGGTTCAAGTCGTCTTCCTTATTTCCTCAGCTAGTCTTTCGTTGTACTACTTAGGAAGACCCTCTGACTCTTGTAAAGCTGCGAGCTTATTACATCGTATACTCGACGGAATATTTGATGTCCTTTCCTCGCCTATAATTATCCGTAGTTACTTACCTCCATGCCCTTGTGCTTGTAGGGTTAGTTCTGAACTGATATTTTGACTGGCTTCCTAGTGGTACTCTCTTTTATTTCCGTAACACTAATATGGTACCTTTAACTACCCACCTGCTATCTGAATATTTCTCAAGGATTACAATATCATAATTGCGATCCTCGATCACATGGAACTTTTTTTCTTGGATGGTCCCGACCATGTTCACTGGAAAAGTAATTTCTCCTTTGGTGGTTTCACTTGCCATGTTGAATATGTTAAGAACTCGAGTTACGGGCACAATTTGATCTTGTAGGCCGAGTTGTTCTACGACCCTAGATCGAATGATATTGGCCGAGCTACCTAGATCAATCAAAAAAATTTAACTTGAATTTTATTCATAAGAACAGATATTACCAGTGCGTCATTGTGGGGTTGTGAGATCCCCCCTGCATCATTGTCATTGAAAGACAAGGTCCCTTCCAGTACATAATCCCGAGTTCACTTTTCTCTCGTGATCGACACCTTGGTGCGTTGAATATGGTTCCATGTGGAATGTCGATCCCACCAACGATCATGTGAATTACGTGTTATGGCTCTTCTTGTTCATTCTTCCTATTTGCATCCATGTCTCTGAAGTGGTTCTTAGCCCGGTCGCTCAAGAATTCTCGAAGATTCCCTTCATTAAACAAACGGGCTACCTTCTCCCTCAAATGTGCGCAATCTTCTGTTCTATGGCCATGAGTGCCATGATACTTGCACATTTGATTAGTATTTATCTAGGTCGGATCAGTTTGTAAAGGTCGAGGCCACCTGGTACCCTTGATTTTTCAGATGGCTGATACAATAGCTGACGGGTCGATGTTGAAGTTGTACTCCGATAGTCGAGGCGCATCTTTGGGTTTGATGTTCCTGTCGAAACCACTCTTACTCATGAGCCCTCGGGAGCTCTATCCTCGATCATTTCTTCTATCACTTCAAACGGGGTTCCGTCCAGGCCCGTTGTTTCTCCGATATCCACCATATGGCTAATATCGGTCTCTGTTTGATCGTGATTCTCGGTCAATGTCCCTTTGAACTCTGCCTACAGACCTGTTTGGATAAACAGACCCCGAAGGAGCCCCCAACTTAACATCCTCAACCTTGATTTTTGATTGGTACCAATGATGCACATCGGCCCAGGTTACGAGTGGATATTCGATCAAATTCAACTTTAACGGTTGTGAGGCCACCAAACTTTGTATGTTTAGCCCTTGAGTGAAATACTGAACGGCCCAATCATCTGCGACTGGGGGTAGATCCATACGTTCCATTTGGAACCGAGATACGAACTCTCTGAGCATCTCGTTATCTTTCTGCTTCACTTTGAAGAGGTCCGACTTTCTAGTCTCAACCTTTATGGCTCTGGTGTGTGCTTTGATGAAGGAATCTGCGAGCATGGCAAAAGAATCAATAAAGTTGATAGAAAATTATGGTACCATATCATCGCCCCCTTCGCTAAAGTTTCTCTAAATTTCTTCAGCAGAACAGACTCAATCTCATCGTCCTCTAAATCGTCCCCTTTTGTTGCGCATGTGTAAAAAGTGACATGCTCATTGGGGTCGGTAGTTCCATTATACTTGGGAATTTCTAGCATGCGGAATTTCTTTGGGATGGGCTTAGGAGCCGCGCTCGGGGAGAAAGGCTTTTGTACGAAATTCTTTGAATCCAAACCATTCAGAATTGGTGGTGCCCTCGGAATTTGATCAACTCGAAAGTTATACGTTTCCATTTTTTGTCATTTGCTTCAATCTTTTTCTCCCTGATTCGATTCGCTTTGTCAGCTCCACGAGCATTTTCATAATAGTAGGGTCAGTCCCTAATTCATTCACGTTTGACCTCCCCGGCACTGGTTCGGCCATGTGAACAACTTCTTGTGATGGCTCGGATTCGACCCTACTCGGTGCATGATTCTAATTTTGGAGTTGTGCTATTGTAGCTTGTTGAGCCTACAATATTTTGAATATTTCGAATATTATCTTAAGGCTGATTCTGCTGTCTTCGATGCCCTGTGTGTTCTGACCGGCTGATCGAACGTCTTTGCGGATGCTATTTTCGGGGTCGACGCTCAAATTGGCATTCAGGGCAACATGGGAACTGACGTCGATGGGGTCTGCAACTGGTACTCCCTCGAGGTCAACCTGAGTCTTCATTCCCTGGGGCGGCTATGTTGTCGTTTTATCCATGAAAACCAAGGCTATTATCGGCGTGTGTGGGTACTGCTTGAGAGTTCAACATGATGATCTTGAAATCAAAATGCTTACAAGAACAAGTGTAAAGCAATGTGTGTTATGAAAATTGGTACCAGGCAATCACTATTATCCTTAGCCCCGCGGTGGGCGCAAAACTGCTTACCCTTAAAATTGGGAAATAATTAAATTTATAAATGGTTTAAGGATATGTGATTTCTCTTGGCACAAATTGAGAAATATGAAAGTTGATGTTAGAAATTAACTGTAAAATAAAGCAAACTAATACACATCACAACTTGTCCCTCGAGCTAGATCAACCTCAAACCGACTAAGTGTATAATTGAAAAATATGAATAGAACGGCAGAGCAAGAATGCTTAAGAGAGAAAATATAAGATAACTTTGTTATGCGTGAATCTGATGATTACAAAATGACTGGAATTCCCCTTTATATAGTAGAGGAATTCTATTCATGGTACAATTCTAAATACATAAGGAAATTTCATGATTGGCTAATTAACCGGTCTTGACTTGATACGTACCAAGATTTCCGCCACGATCCTTGCCTGATCATGGATATCTCGGCTTTCCATTATTCGACTTATCAGGCTTCCTTCGATCTCGCTCGACCTTTATCCCACTTCGGTTCCAATCACGGCTAGTCTCGATCTTGATTGGTCGTTAATTCACAAGCTTCGGCAATCCATCTTTGTGCCATGGTTCAATACAATGTGAGGCCGAACCTTGGTCTGCTACCTCGGTTTCAACCAACCATGCAAAATTATCCAATCCCGATTTTGACCGTATACACTTGTAGTTTGCATTTAACCAGATATTGATAATGCTAGATATAATTGCAATATGCATACTGAAAACTAGATAATTTATATCATAAAATAATGTGATTTCTGAGAACAAAAATATTTCACTACTTTTAAATTTTATTAATTCACATGATTAATGTAAACACAAGTAAACCTCTAAAATATCAACTTTTTTTTAACACAAAACATGGATACTTATATTACCTAATCAAAAGTTACACATACATAGTAGAAGTTTTCAGGGCATTACTATTGCCCATACTTGCCAAATAGTTACAAACACTAGTAGAGATATCTTTAAAACTATTACAAATATCATGCTTGTTCTTGAGCACTTCTTGTTCAACAAAATAAGGGGGACGAGCATGGTAAAAACACTTGGTAGAGGGGGGATGCTTGATTGCTTCCTTGGCCAGCATATGTGCTACTTCATTTCCTTCCCTGAAATTATGCTTCAGGTGAGGGAGCTTCAGTTGGTGCATTAACCATCTGCATTCAGAGACAATATTAGAGAAGTTACTGATATCCTCATATATAAGCTTAATGACATACGTGCAATCAGTTTCAATTTCCAAATTTAAGAAGTTCATTTATTTGGCAATTTTTAGTCCTTCTAGTAAAGACATCAATTCTGCATATGTAGGACAAAATGCTTGGCTTGCTTTGTGGAATCCCATAATCCAGTCTCCATTGCTATTTCGAAATGCGCCACCAAGTCCAGCTGCATTTTTGTTACTAGAAAAAGCACAATCACAATTTAATTTAACCATACCTTTTGGTGGTTTGTCCCACTTGATCTCAATTTTGATTTTCTTGATTTGAATGGATTTTTTTCCGTGAAGACTTGAATTCCCATGCTAGGTGGATAATCTTTCTAGCTTCTAAGTTATGATTAAGATTGTTAATGTTATTGAGATTCCTGTTTTTCCATATTTCCCGGATGGAGAAGGGGAATAGGGTGTCCCAACTTATCCGGTGGTTACTATGTTAGATGAAGGTATCCCTTAGCTTCACTAGCCAATTTGTGTCACCTTCAATATTTAGGGAAGGAAGACCCATATTCTCCCAAAAGCGATTAGAGACTGAGCAATTCATAAAAATATGTTGGATGTCTTCCACCCCAATTTTGCAAATAGTACAAGTAGTATCAATATTTATACCTATTTTGGCTAGGTAGGATATGCAAGGGATACAATTATGCATGCATTTCCACATGAAAATTTTTAATTTTTTGGGGCAATGAAGGTTCCAGATCCACTTAAAGGAGTTGGAAGGTTGATTGACTTCAGTTAGAAGATTGTAGAAAGACTTAGTTTTGAAGAGGCCATTTGAGCTTAAGCTTCAGCTAATTCTATCAACTTTTGATTCTTTACTTGGGATGGGGGTAAGGGTCAATTTATTGATTACATCAGGAGGCAATTCAAAAGAAATGGCCTTTGTATTCCATTCATTATTGCTACCAATTGAGATATTAAGATCATTCTTACTTAGTGGGCCTTTTATGGAGCTTCTAAGGGAATTGGATTTATAGATCCAATTGGTAGACCAAATATTAATGTTAGAGTTATTGGAGCTACATACTTTCCATCCCTTAAGGATAGATTTCCAGATGAAGGAGGTGCTAGTGATAACTTTGTTCTTTGCATATTTGGCCATAATCAGATGGCCCCAAGAGGTGTTTGGGTTTTTCAAAAGTCTCCATGCAATGCTTGAAAGTAATACCAAATTCTTAGCTTTAGCAGGGCGAATACCTAGTCCCCCATCATACCTATCACTAGTTACCTCTTGCCAGCTGATGAGACGTAGTTTTTTTTCTAGGCTAGAGGATCCCCAGATAAAATACCTTTGAATTTTATCTATTGTCTTTAGGGTTTTTTGGGGAAGGAGGGTGTATTGCATAAAGTGAGTAGGAATTTCACCTAAAGTACTCGAAGCTAGTGTGGTCCGTCCAGCCATATTAAGGAAAGAGCATTTCTAGTGAGAGAATTTGGTATGCAATTTGTCTATGATAAATTGGAAATCTTTGGCAGTGGGGGAGTGATTTAGAATTGGAAAGACTAGGTATTTACCAAATTCATTGGTCAATTTTATACAAAAAAGTTTTGTTATAAAATTTGTGTGATCCTTGGGGAAATTTTTAGTAGGATAATTCTTGATTTAGAAGTGTTTATGGCAAGCTCAGATTCCATGCAAAAAAAGTCCATGCAATATTTGATGCAATGACCCGTCTTCTTATTTGCTTTCCCCATTAGGGTTATATCATCAGCAAAAAAGATGTGGGAGAAGGAGGGTCCCCTATGATTAATGTTAATAGGATCCCATCTTAATTTATCAACTCGGTGGTTTATTAGTCTTGATAGGAGCTCAATGCATAGTATGAATATATAGGGGGATAGAGGATCTCCTTGACGAATACCTCGACTAGGATGAAAAAAATTTGTTCTAGCACCATTTACTAAGATCCCCATTGAGCTTTTAGTTATGCAATTCATAATTAGACGGGATAATTTTGGGGGAAACTTGAAATGTTTAAGGGTCTTATACACAAATGACCATTCTAGTCTGTCAAAAGCCTTCTCCAAATCTAGTTTGATTATCATATCAAAGTTGGATTTTTTTAATCTACGAAGGTTATTCATAATTTCTTGAATAATAATGGCATTGTCACAGGATCTTCTATTCTTAATGAAGCTGGATTGCATAAGACTAATAAGGTAAGGGAGAAAAGGCTTTATCCTATTAGCAATAATCTTAGTGATAATTTTGTAAGAAGTGTTACAAAGACCAATAGGTCTAAAGTTCTTGAGGTTGTTTGCATTAGGGAATTTAGGTATGAGAAAAATAAAGGTATCATTGATGCCACTAGGTAAGGATTTGGTTTTGAGAACTTTGTGACAGTAGCTTGTAATAGAGTCACCAATGATATGCCAGTATTTTTGGTTAAAAAAAGGATGAATGCCATCCGGGCTCGGAGCTTTGAAAGGTTTAAAGGAAATATTTCCTTGGTGATTTCCATATTTGTTAGAGGATTATATAGGCTACTTAGGTCAACCTTATTAATGCACGAGGGATTACTTATGGTAGTATTATTTGGGGATGAGTTTTTGGATGTCCTAAAGGCTTCCATAAAGGATGAAAGAGTATGGTCAAGTATTTGCTTAGGTTCAGAGATCCAGTCTCAATTCTCATTGGTGAAATACATGATGGTGTTACGATGTTTACAATTGGAGGCCATAATGTAGCAATATTTGGTATTGGCATTGTCACACCTCCTTTTTCACTACCCCCGGATTAATGAAGGGTAATAAGAGAGTTTTTCCAATTAAAGTGACATTATTCGAATTTGAGATTTATTATTATTTTCAGAGTCGCCACCCGGATTTGTTACGGTGTTCCGGGACACTATTTATTTATTGAAATCCTAAACCGAGGAAATTTTGACTCTGTTTAAAATGTCTGTGAACCAGAAATCCGGGTAAGGAATTCTGTTAACCCAGGAGAAGGTGTTAGGCATTCCCGAGTTCCGTGGTTCTAGCACGGTCGCTTAACTATTAATATTTAGCCTAAACTATCTGATTATTAACATATTTTAAACCTATTGTTCATTTTTAGCCTTCTTACTTTTTAGCCGCTTTTTAATATTTATGAAATTATTTTAATACAAGTCACGATGACGTGCACTTGTTATTTTTGGACACGTTGCAAACCGCGCCACATGAAATGTACCCGCGATTTACAACATGTTTATTTTAATTAATGTTTTGAGTTAGAGTCGGGGACATGAGTTGCCACACCCGAGTGTAGATTGTATAGTCATGACTATGGCCATGACGATTAAAAATGTCTATTTATGGCGATATTCAATTATTCTCTAATTTTTGGAATCTTTATCGAAAAGTGGTATTTTAGCTTACGGGATATGTCTATAAATCATTTTTCGATATTTTATGAATTTATCTTGGGACAAGTCACGATAGCGTTCACTTGTTGTTTTTGGACAATTCACAACCACGTCACATGAAATGCACCCGCGATTGCTACGTGTGATTTTATTAATTATTCGAAGTTATGATCGGGTCACATGAAATGCACACCCGAATTGAGATTTATGTACCATGACCATGCCCTGGGAGCCATACCCAAAGACTAATGATTTTGAACAATTAATGATAGATTTGATTTTTATTCTTGTTGTTCGCCCCCACCATGGACACATATAAAGATTCTGTTGTTTTAGAAATAGAAATGGAAGCCACTCCCAATTTTCCCAATGCTAAAAGAGCAATCACCACGAAATTTGTACTAGACACCTCAACCAAAAACTGGAGATTAACAACTATGATGAATTTCTCCTAACTTTCTTTAAAACTTGTTGATTTAAACTATTTTTCTCGTGAAAATCCATATCCATACAAATACACATCATAGGTGAACCAATGCAATGTTGAGTTTCTTAGAAGCGGGCGTACATGGGTGATTCAGTGCTCATTTTCATTGAAGAACATTCAAATACAACAAGAGTTTTATGCGTTTACCTTTCTGCCGGACAAATGCAAAAAGTAACTTCAATCAACGAGCTCAAACTCGCCAGTAGCCTCGAATCAAAAAAACTCGACCAAAACAAAACTCCACTGGTTTTAATGGAAATCGCCGAAAAATGTAAAATCCGGCCAGATCTGAAAGCCCAGTATTTTCAGATCTGTGAAAGGAGAAACGAACCAGTGTACACTAATAAGAACGGGGCCAGTTGGATTAGCAACGGTCGTCGGAGAAGGAGATGACGAACAGTACTTCGAATTGAAGATTCTCCGGCGACATCGACTTCGAGCACAGAGCTTCAATGCAAGATTTTGAAGCTGAAAACAATGACTTTTTCGTATAAGTTTTCAGCTAGTGAGATGGATGGAGATGGGGTTGAGGGAAGAGGCGGCGACTGATTTTTTTTGGTGAAGGAGACGGGCCACTGAAGAATTTTAGGGGTAAAGGTTTTTGTCTAGTGTGTGTGTGCTAGTTGTTGGGTGTTGAGGGGGTGGACGGCTACTAGTTTTAGGGGGTTGTGTTGATCGGCGATGACAGGGGTGGCTTGGAGATAGGCGGCAGAGGCGTGAGGAGAGGGGATGAGAGGGGGAGGGTGTCGTTGGGTTGTTGTTTTTGTCAGATAGGGGGGGGGGGTCCTCTTCTAGCTCATTATAGGCATTACCTATAATATAGGTCTAGGTTTTAAGTGTATTTTTTGTGTATTTTCCAGTTAGTCCCTAGGTCTTTTTGTGTTAAGTCCTTAGGGTCTTTTTATTTATTTTTTGTCCCAAATAAGAGTCTAGAAGGGTCCCTAAATTACACAATGACTTTTAAAATAAGATAGAAATGCTACACAATGTCAAAGCTAATCATAATTAATTAAACTAAACATGAGACTATTTTTGTGTTTTCGAAATTATATAAAGATAAAAATAAGGTACTATTTTTGTATTTTTTTTAAAATTTTATTAAAAATACATTAACTAAATGTTTTTGTTTTTTTGTAATTTTCATTTTTCTTGTAATAAAATAAAGTGAAAGAGTCAAGATGAGCTGAAATAGCTATATTAAACCTAAACTAAGTATTTAAATGCTAAAATATGCAAAATCTTGGGGTAGGGTAAAAAATCACATGTCTACAGCTGCCCTTCTTTGACTGGAAACACGAAGAGTTTTCGGACAAAGAACAACAAGACATGTTTTGACCCGACCTTTATTTAAAAGAGTAGAAAACTAAAAGGAAGGAGGATGTGACCGAGTCCTGGTTTTGGACAGCCTACATATCCCGGGTTATAAGGGAATCAGGTCACGTGTAGTTCAAGAAGTTTTGGAGTGATGGAGTGGGTGTAGAGGATGAGGGACTCGAGTGAGGTGCCGTTCCATCGAGGTTCCGGTCCGCGGTCCCATTATTACATCAAAATCAAAAAGAGAAGACTAACTAAGCCTATCAACTACGCGTTACAAGATTCATATCTATGAGTCTTCTGAAGCTTGATCTTGAGTCTTGGCTGCTTCTTTATACAGACTCCGATCTGAATCTTGATGCTTGTTCGTTGTAGGTGTTGGTCAAATCTTCTTTAGCTTTTCAGATCAAGGCAGGATATAAAGAACGGATGACTTCAATCTCGTCCTGAATAGTCCACGTCTTCTCCACTTCTGTACTTTGGGGTTCAACTCTTTTCTTTTTCTTATTTTATTTTATTCTAAATTGAGACGTCTTCTTTTGGTCGTCTCGAATCCATTGTCCTAAATTGTAATCTACGCAAAATCAAAAATAAACGAACGAAATTTTCTGCCCCAGTTTTCACCAGGAAAATTTCACGAGTTATTGTAATAAAATCTATGCTACTTTATTATTGAAAGCAATGAAAAGTCGGGAATGGTGCACCCAGAGTTATTGTAGAATAGGGAATGGATACCCTATGCCTAAAGGTAAAATCAACTAGGGAGTGGAGACCCTATGTTGGAAAGAAAATTGACAAGTTATGTTGTCGTCAAGAAAAAGATCACCAGGTTATGCCGGTGTCTATGAAAGGATCAACGGGTTATGCCTTTGTCAAGAAAGAGATCACCAGGTTATGCCGGTGTCTGGGAAAAGGTCAACATGTTATCCTGTTGCCGGGAAAAGGAGATCACTAGGTTATGCCAGTGTCAGCAAATAATCAACAGGTTGTGCTGTTGTCAGGAAAGATCACCAGGTTATGCCGGTGTCTGGAAAGGTCAACAGGTTATGGCGTTGCCTGGGGAAAAGAGATCACTGGGTAACGTCAGTGTCAGGGAATGATCAACAGGTTATGCTGTTGTCAGGAAGAGATGGTTATGCTGTTGTCAGGAAGAGATCACCAGGTTATGCCGGTGTCTGGAAATGAGATTCATCGGTTTATGTCGGCATCAACTAGGGAATGGAGACCTATGTTGAAAAAAAGACTAGAGAGTGGAGACCCTATGTCTAAAGATAAAATCAACTAAGGATTGGAGACCCTATGTTGGAAAAGCGACTAGGGAGTGGAGACCCTATGTCTAAAAATAAAGTCAACTAGGGAATGGAGACTCTATGTTGGAAAATGAGACTACTGAATTGTGTACCTATGCTAAAATGAATCAAGAAGGATTTTTTTTTTTCTGAATTTTTTTTTTCCGGTATCTTAGGAGAAAGATTCATCAGACTAAGACGTTTATCCTAGGAGAAAGATTCATCAGACTAAGATTTTTATTGTAGGAGAAAGTTCATCAGACTAGGTCTTTTTTGTTATTATTATCTTAGGAGAAAGATTCATCAGACTAAGACGTTTATCCTAGGAGAAAGATTCATCAGACTAAGATTTTTATTGTAGGAGAAAGTTCATCAGACTAGGTCTTTTTTGTTATTATTATCTTAGGAGAAAGATTCATCAGACTAAGATTTTTATCGTAGGAGAAAGTTCATCAGANGGTTTTTTTTTTTTTTTTGTTATCTTAGGAGAAAGATTCATTAGACTAAGATTTTGATCCTAGGAGAAAGATTCATCAGACTAAGATTTTCTTTATCTTAGGAGAAAGATTCATCAGACTAAGACATCTTTTTTTTTTGGTATCTTAGGAGAAAGATTCATCAGACTAAGATTTCTATCTTAGGAGAAAATTCATCAGACTAGGTCATTTTTTTTTTATCTTAGAAGAAAGATTCATCAGACTAAGATTTCGATCCTAGGAGAAAGATTCATCAGACTAGGTTTTCTTATCTTAGGAGAAAGATTCATCAGACTAAGATTTTTATCCTAGGAGAAAGATTCATTAGACTAAGATTTTTATCCTAGGAGAAAGATTCATCAGACTACGATTTTTATCCTAGGAGGAAAACTGTGAAGAGCAATGGCAACATTTGATGTACACTAGCAAGACAAATAAAGGTAAAAGGTTTGAGAAACTTCCCTTTTTCGGCTCTTCTCTTTTCTTTTTTTTTTGAACCACTTTCGTCGCACTGCTTTGTTCCTGTTTCAAAAGAAAATTTTGTCAGTTTTAAAAAGTGGTGGTCAGTTTGTGGCCTTGAGTCCTGAGCAACTTGGCTTTTGCTCAATCAACTTGAGTCGGTTTCAAGAGACTTTTTCTCTGCATCAACCCTGGTTGTTTCACACCCAGTGCCATTTGTATTTTTGGCTCAGTCAGCCTTATCTCAACATGAGATGTTTACTTAGGTGACCTTATCTTATATCTTGAATGGCTTCTTGCCTCTTGGAGCAATATGTCTATCAGAGAGAATCATCAGTTATCTTTATTTGCGCCAAGTAGGCTGACAAGGGTCTTTTGGGGGGAAGCCTCTGCATGAAACCTCAATGCATGTTGACTGTAGCATTGGATTGCTTGCCAAACTCAATTTTGTGCAACTGAAAAGCTGATAGCAGATTTTGAAATCTTTTCTTGCTTGTTGTGACAAAGACTGACTCAGAGTGGAGGACACCAATGACGCAAAGAAACAAGTATTAACAAGCAATGCCCCTGTCGGAAGGACAGAAGGAAGAGCCTTTTTTTCTTTTTATTTTTAGGTAACTAGCCTTAATGATTATGACATGCATTTTGGACTCAACGGCCCGATCTATCAAACTAGTCTAATATTTCCTTTTACCATTCCTATGACCTTTGAAGTCGGGCTTGTTTGTGCCAATTCTTTGCATCGGCTTCACGACTCACTTTCGACTAGTGGTGCCCCGAGGGGTTTTCACCAACAAGTCTCTCTCATTTATTTTCTCTACTTACCATCGCCTTACAGTGCCGTGAGAGTTTTCACTAGCAAGACTCTCTCATTTTCTTTTCTTTTTCTTTTTCTTTTTCCTTGTGAGAAACTTGACAATGTTCTATATCATGTGACAACTGTTGCTCATAGCATACTTCTCTTGGCATCCTTAAAGACATTTCGGGAGGTCTTTATTTGGAAGGTTTCTGGATAAGGTAGGAAAGAAGGGTCGGCATGAAGGCTCAAAGTAGACTCAAAATGAGGGGTTGTAGACTTACAACTCTTGGAATCGACTCTTTCAAAAGTGAAAAAAAATTTCTGCCCTAGTTTTAGCTACTGGGGATTTTTCTGGATTTTTTTTCTTCTTTTTTTCTTGAATTCTTATTTGGTTGGACCGAACCGTGTAAGGCTGCCTATGTATCCTCTTTTTTTTAGGAATCAGGTCTAACGTAGTTCAAACATCTGACCTAACTATATTTTTTTTTTCATCTTTCTATCTTTTTCTCATCATCATTTTTTCATTTTTCTTTCTTTCTCCTTTCTTTTCAAAACAAACTATCCCAGCTTCCTCTTTTTTCTTATGGCATAGATCTCAGACTATTCTTTTTCTCTTTTTTTCATTTGAACTTTCTAAGTCTTGCCCCAGTTTGTACTCTTGGGCATGGATTTTTTTTCATTTTCTCTCCTTTTTTTTTTTGGACTTTTGACTCTAAACTTGATTCCAAGAGAGGGTGGTCAAATAAAATAACACAGGCTCAAAAGGGGTAACAAAGGTATAAGTGTTTGGGTAGCAGAAAAAGGGCCTCCCGGCCTCGAGAAATGCCAAAACCTATTCTCTTTTTGCGATCATAGCATTGAAGAACATGTCTTTTTTCTTGGTGTGTCGTGGTCGAAAGACACTTTTCATCCATTAATGCCAAACTTTTGACCAAATTTCAATTGATTAAAAATCCTCAAGCCTAATCTTCACAATGATTTGAAGGTGAACTCAACCTTAGTTCCAAAGTATCTCAAATCTTTATTCATCCTCAAAAGTGTCTCTTTCTCACTTATCTCATTCAAGACTAAATCAGTTTTTTAAGATCTAACCAAAATTTCCGCATGCATGTCATATCACTAAAACTAGCGAGAAAGGAACTAAGCGTGGAATGACACAAAACGACAAATTGTATTTCATTGAGTAAAGTATGGAAGGGCTTAACAACAAGACAAACAACCTAAAATCCAAGTTACAACCCTAAAATAACCCGGGTAATGAATGTAGCAACAAATTAGACAGACAAGACTGACACAAACAGAATAGAGGGATACAAGGGTTTGACTTAATAAACAGATAAAATCTGGATCACAACCCTGCAATAACCCAGATAATAGAAAAAACATCAAAACAAGCTACCAATATTCCTTCCTAGTAAGGAGGGAATGACTTTTCAATTGCTAAGCTTGACATTTAGCCACAAATTTGCTCATTAGAATCAGCAAAGCATTCTCCAATTTCAAAATCAGCAACTTCAGTTAGCAAGTTCTTGAGAGGATTCTCATACTCCCTGTCACCATGCATCATCCCCACAAAGTGTGCATCATCATGTGTAGGTAAATGATTCTGCGTGATATTCTGGGTGTCATTGTCTGTGATCACAATAAGTTTTTCCTGGATCAAACTTTCTATTTCTCTTTTCAAATCCCGACAGCTTTCAACATCGTGCCCCTGGGCATTGGAATGGTATTCACACCTTTTAGAAGGGTCAAAGCTTCTTGCACGTGGATCCACATGATTTGGAGGAATGGGTGCAATCATGTCATAATGCTTTAGTTTCTCAAACAAGCTTGCATAACACTCTCCTATTGGTGTAAAATTATCTTTCAGCCTTTGTTCCCCTATATACCCCTTGCTTGGATGCGGGTTATAGGGCACTTGAAAATTTTGTGGAGGTTGGTGGAGATTTTGTGATGCTCGCCTTCTGGGGTGTNTACAGGGCAATTGAAAATTTTGTGGAGGTTGGTGGAGATTTTGCAGTGCTGATGCTCGCCTTCTGGGGTGCCTTGGTTGCTGGACAACATACTCAGGTGGAGCAAAATAGTATTGTGGATTCTGAGGTGGATAGTAGTGCTCATGGGAATCATCGAAAAATAGACGAGGCTGGTCACACCTTCGAGATGTTCTCCTAGGACCTCTTGTCGACCCTGATTCATCATAATTTCTTCATCCTTCTCATTCATGTCACTAAGATTATCATATTCAATCTGGACAGCCTGAGTTGCGAATTTGAAAGCTACTTGACATATAATTCTGCCTATCTTGAGGCCATTCTCTACCATTTCTCCCACTTTGATTGCTTCCGAGAAGGATTTTCCAACTGCGAACATCATGTTCTGAAAGTAATCTGGCTCTTGCGCCTGAAGGAAAACAGTGATTAGCTCGTGGTCATCCATGGGTGGCTTAACTTTAGCCGCTTGCTCTCTCCATTTAATGGCATATTCCCTGAAACTTTCAGTTGGTTCTTCTTCAGGTTGGAAAGGGAATTGCGGTCTAGGGCAATGTCGATGTAGTATTGGAACTGTTTGACAAAGGCGTGAGCCATGTCATCCCAGACATACCATCGAGATGTGTCTTGATCAGTAAACCATTCAGAGGCTACCCCCGTAAGGCTTTCCCCAAAATAAGCCATCAGTAACTCTTCATTTCCTCCCGCACCTCTTAATTGATTGCAATACCTTTTCAGGTGGGCTATGAGGTCTCCATGTCTATCATACTTTTCAAATTTGGGGACCTTGAAACCAAGTGGCAAACGAACATCGGGGAACATACATAGATCCTTGAAGGCAATACTCTTCTGACCTGCCAACCCTTGCATGTTTTTCAACTGTTGTTCTAAGATTTTCAGTATTTGGGTCATTTCATCATGTGCCATATTTTGGGCAGGCTTCTCAATCTTTGCAGGAAGATCGAATAAGTACGAGTGGTACTCAGGAGAGTGGTATTGTTCTTTCTGGTTAGCAAATTGTGACTCATGAGATTTCCTCTGCACCACCGTCGGCTGTGGGACACTGAAGACAGGCATAACAACAGTGGTTTTCTGATTGGTTGTCAATGGCAAACTTTGAGAGCATGCAACTAGAGTTCCAGCTGTGGTCGTACAGCTAGGATAAAGACTGAACCTAGGTGGATAGGATTGATCAGACAATGAGACCAGAATGGTAGTTGTCAAGATGGGTGTGAACTCTGGGAAACCACGAATAGAAAAAGGCGGTCCTTGGCCATTGGCCCATGCTTGACACATTTCAGTCATTTTCTGTTTCAGCATTCTATTTTCCTCAACCACAGTAGACTCTTGTTGAACCCTCTGACCCTGAGTCTCATGACCGCTCGTAACAGTTTTGATTCAGTTGTCATTCTTCCCTTGGATTTTGTGTTGTCAGCTTACCACAAACCGACCACCTNCTCTGACCCTGAGTCTCACGACTGCTCGTAACAACTTCGATGTCAGTTGTCATTCTTCCCTTGGATTTTGTGTTGTCAGCTTACCACAAACCGACCACCTCAAGCTTTCTTTACAATTCAAAACAAAAGTTACGTTAGAATTGACTCAGTCGGTCCTTATCATTCTTCTTTTATTTTTCTTCACTTTCTTCTTCTTCTTTTATCAAAATTATTCGATCGAACCTGATGTTGGTTGCCTACGTATCATGACACCACATGAATCAGATCTTGCGTAGTTCGGGAAGATTAGAAATAAAGTAAATAACCTAACTCTTCTTTTTTTTTTTTTTTTTTTTGGATTTTGAATTTCTTTTTGTATTTACTTTTTTTCAAAATAATGATTTAAAAAGAAGAAAGAAAATATTTTTGTATTTAGATTTGTTTTTTTTTCGAGAATTTTTGTAAAGAAAGACTTCTAAAAAAAGAAAGAAAATAATTTATTTTTTTTTGGAATTTCGAAAGAAAAATTTCTAAAGAAGAAAAGAAATATTTTTGGGTTTTTGGACTTTTATTTTATGAAAGAAATACTTCTAAAGAAAAAGAAAATATTTTTGAAGCTTGAATTTTCTTTTCGATTTTCGAAAGAAGAATGAAAATATTTTTTTATTTTTGATTTTATGTTTTTTTATTAATTTGTTTTTTCGAAATTTTTTGAAGAAAGACTTCTAAAGAAGAAAAAAATATTTTTTTTTGGATTTTGAATTGTTGGGAAAGAGACTTCTTAAAAAAAAGGTAGAATATATTTATTTATTTTTTTAGATATTGATTTGATTTTTCTTTTTAAATGAAAGACTTCTTAAAATGAAAGAAAATATATTTGGTTCTAAATTTTTTATTTGGAATTTTCTAAAGAAAGACTTCAAAGAAGGGATTAAAGGAAAATATTTTTGAATTTTTTTTTTAAAAATGGGGGCCGGAACCGATGAGGTTTGCCAACGTATCTCACATCCGGTGAGAATCAGACCCGCGTAGTTCTCCTAGTTTTGACGGAACCGGGAAAACATGGCTTTAAACGTTCATTTATTTTCCTTCTTATTTATAGAAAGAGTTTCGAGACATTTTAAATATCGGGGCTTTCAAAAATCGGGTATGTTTTCTATCCTACCTCACTCTTGGTTTTTTTTTCCTGTTATTTTCTTTTTTTTTTTAGCCGGGCGACAAACAAACCGAAACAAAATAATGTACATATAGCAGGTAAGATACATCAGGATGGTCTTTTATTTCAGGTTCATCTGTCCTAGACGGACCCAACCCCTGTGTTGAGTCCCCTAAGTCAAATGCACATGATGCAGATAAGCGCTCCTACTAGGGATCCGGCATGAGGCTATGTTATTCTAAGTTTAAATCCTGGGGTTTTGTTCTAGACCAGGCTTACCCGAGATGACAGCTCGAGCCGAGGGGGGCAGCATACCGGGAATACAGAAGCTTCACCGGCTTTGCAACTTGTTTGTACCTCGTTCTAAAATTTGGGATGTGACTCTAACAGAAAAGAAGTCACACGAAGTGCACACTTCCCAAATGATTTAGAAGACTCAGAGAGAAAGGGGGTTTCAGAACAATTTAATATACAGTTCAGATAATATCAAAGCGGTAAAAAGTGGCATTTAGCACATTAGGTTTAAACATGTAAAAATCAGGTAATAATGAAAGCGAAATATAACAGTTATTCTAAGCTCGAATTCTTGAACCCTGAACCAGAAGTTTTGGGTTCCATTCCCCAGCAGAGTCGCCAGAGCTGTCACACCTCCTTTTTCACTACCCCCGGATTAATGAAGGATAATAAGGGAGTTTTTCCAATTAAAGTGACATTATTCGAATTTGGGATTTATTATTGTTTTCAGAGTCGCCACTCGGATTTTTTACGGTGTTCCGGGACACCATTTATTTATTGAAATCCCAAATTGAGGAAATTTTGACTTTGTTTAAAATGTCTGCGAACCAGAAATCCGGGTAAGGAATTATGTTAACCCGGGAGAAGGTGTTAGGCATTCCCGAATTCCGTGGTTCTAGCACGGTCACTTAACTATTAATATTTAGCATAAATTATCTGATTATTTACATATTTTAAACCTATTGTTCATTTTTAGCCTTCTTACTTTTTAGCCGCCTTTAATATTTATGGAATTATTTTAATACAAGTCACGATGACGTGCACTTGTTATTTTTGGACACGTTGCAAACCGCGCCACATGAAATGTACCCGCGATTTAAAACATGGTTATTTAATTAATGTTTTGAGTTAGAGTCGGGGACATGAGTTGCCACACCAGAGTGTAGATTGTATAGTCATGACTATGGTCATGACGATTAAAAATGCCTATTTAAGGCGATATTCAATTATTCTCTCAGTTTTGGAATCTTTATCGAAAAGTGGTATTTTAGCTTACGGGATATGTCTATAAATCATTTTTTGATATTTTTTGGATTTATCTTAGGACAAGTCACGATGGCGTGCATTTGTTGTTTTTGGACACATCACAACCACGTCACATGAAATGCACACCCGAATTGAGATTTATGTACCATGACCATGCCCTGGGAGCCATACCCATAGACTAACGATTTTGAACAATTAATGATAGATTTGATTTTTATTCTTGTTGTTGTCCCCCACACCACAGACCCATATAAAGATTATGTTGTTTTAGAAATAGAAATGGAAGCCACTCCCAATTTTTCCAATGCTAAAGGATCAATCACCACGAAATTTGTACTAGACACCTCAAGCAAAAACTGGATTAGAAACGGTCATCGGAGAAGGAGATGACGAACAGTACTTCGAATTGAAGATTCTCCGGCGACCTCGACTTCGAGAACAGAGCTTCAGTGCAAGATTTTGAAGCTGAAAACAATGACTTTTTCGTATAAGTTTTCAGCTAGTGAGATGGACGGAGATGGGGTTGAGGGAAGCGGCGGCGACTGATTTTTTTTGGTGAAGGAGACGGGCCGCTGAAGAATTTAAGGGATAAGGGTTTTTGTCTAGTGTGTGTGTGCTGGTTATTGGGTGTTGAGGGGGTGGACGGCTACTGGTTTTAGGGGGTGGAGTTGATCGGCGATGACAGGGGTGGCTGGGAGATGGGCGGCAGAGGCGTNATTACCTATAATATAGGTCTAGGTTTTAAGTGTATTTTTTGTGTATTTTCCAGTTAGTCCCTAAGTCTTTTTGTATTAAGTCCTTAGGGTCTTTTTATTTATTTTTTGTCCCAAAGAAGAGCCTAGAAGGGTCCCTAAATTACACAATGCCTTTTAAAATAAGATAGAAATGCTACACAATGTCAAAGCTAATCCTAATTAATTAAACTAAACATGAGACTATTTTTGTGTTTTCGAAATTATATAAAGATAAAAATAAGGTACTATTTTTGTATTTTTTTTAAAATAAATTATGAAAAATACATAAACTAAATTTTTTTTTTATTTGTAATTTTCATTTTTCTTTTAATAAAATAAAGTAAAAGAGTCAAGATGAGTTGAAATAGCTATATTAAACCTAAACTAAGTATGCTAAAATATGCAAAATCTTGGGGAGGGTCAAAAATCAGATGTCTACAGGCATCACCTTCATTGAGCCAATTGATTCTAGATCTTAATTTCAAGAAATCATGCTCCATTTGCAAAATATACTGTACTCAAATTGTAGATTTGATTCTAAATCTTGTAAGAAGTAACTGTTATGATAATTGGGTGATGACTGGATTCCCCTTAATCTAGCTAGGTTCCTTTTTTCTTTTTAAAAATATCTCCAAACGTATTATTCTTCCATTTGATGACCTCGTCTCTAAAAATATTTTGAGCACCAACAAGGTAATTAGCAAACCAACAGTGTTTGACTAAATTAATAAAATCCGGATGCCTACACCAAATAGTTTTCAACCGGAAGGGTTTACTAAAATGGTTTACATTCTTAGGGATGAGGTTAATAACAAAGGGTTGTGGTCTGAATGAGTCTTAGGGAGATGAATCACCACAACTTTAGGATATAACGATAGCCACTCTTTGTTAACAAAAGCTCTATCTAGTCGTTCCATAATTAAGCCCCTAGACTTTTTTCTATGATTAGACCGAGTGTATTTGCACCCCTTGTAACCTAGGTCTAGTAAATTACAATGATTAACATTGTTCCAAATATAATTACTTCACCTAAGGTTGATGGTGTTACCACCAAATTTTTCATTTGAAGTGATGATGTCACTAAGTTCCTCCTAACAACCAAGGACCCTTATAACAAGCATTAATATTTTCAATGTTGTTCCACATTTCACGTTTTTTATCAAGCTTAGTACTAGCATAAATGGAGTGAAAAAGCCAAGTAGTTTGAGAGGGAAGTACCTCAATAGGGGCATGAATCTCTTGATTTCTCCTAACAAAGTCATGGACTTTGACAAGACTGGCATCCCAAAGGATCACTATACCACCAGATTGGTAAAATCATTTGAGAAAAAGCAAAATCACTGAGGAGGGAGATGTGGCTTTCCATTCTTAATTCCAATAGTGTAACCATGCATGGCCTATGAGTATCTATCATTTATCTAAAGGTAATTGTCATTGTTACCTCCACGTATGTTCCATATAATTATATTAGTAGGCCTAAACATCATTGCATGGTTGTTTGTTGGACCATTCTCCATCTGGTCTTGAAGAACTAGATTTGTCCTTAGTGATGGGACTAAGATCATTGAATGGTTCCCCACCGTTGGGTCTTGAGGAGGCCTCACATCCATTGAGCACTTGTAGAGTGCAGGAGGTAATTGAGTACATATCTCTTCTCCCGTTGGTCCTTGAAAAAAAATACTTTTACTTCATTGAGTCTTGAAAATTCTAGGACTGGTCCTGACCCTAGCAGGTTTATTTCCTCTACTTCCTCCATTTGGATGCTTTCTGGTTCTTGTACATTGGGAGGGGCCTGTACTTAAGGAATAGCTTTTGGAATCTGTGGTGGAGCAGGAGGGTTTTTGATTGAGCTGGGCTTGCATGGGGAGGTGTTTGCATGTGAGAGTTGGTTTGAGTTGTTACATTGTCGACTGGGTTGGACTAAGGAAGAAAGATGGAGTTCATGTTAGTGATCTACCCTGGGGAA